>CM051272.1:20447764-20607764 GCA_027921565.1 Artemia sinica
GCAGGGCATATTTATTCCCATGCCAAAGACCACCTTAACCTTCCCATCTTGGAACAGCATTTCAACAAACTTCGTTTAAAATTGGACAATATCACTGTGAGGACACCGTGTTCCTGGCTTTAACAACGGGGTTTTGTACTCTATTGTGATAAACCTGTGTGGAAGATTTATCTGAGCCTTTGTGAGTTTGTCAGGCATTGTCAAGAAACTGGGAGATAGCACCTTTTTCTTCTGCCGTTGTCAAGTGCAACAGAACTCAAGCATTTCTGCATTTTCATCGCATTTGATCCTTGGACCAAAGTTAAAAACAAAAATGACAGAAGCTATCTTCGGAACGAAGATGATCAATAAGGTGTTTTTTTTTTTTTGTGTCTTCATTTATTTTTCTTTATTGGAGTATACAAGCAGCAGTAGCTGGACTTTTTTAACGCTGTTGCCTTTTTTCATTGCGGCTTTGATCATTGATTTCGTTTATATCCTAATCCAAGGCCCTTTCTACAATGTCTGTCTGTTTGAGCAAGGGACTTCTCTCTTTCGGGTTTTCTGTGCTTATTACACATCTAAATAGCCTTTATGAGCAGAGTTCTTTTTTTTTTCTCAGCTCCAAAATAAGAAATTATGCTCTATGATCCAGATTGTCCCGCTATAAATAATGGTTCCAAAAGTACAGGCCTACTCTGGTGTGCTAATAACATACATTTTCTTTTCTTGTCTTGCCAAACCCATGGACGCAAATTCAAGGTGTTAGGAAACAGTAGCACTCAGATAGGGATTCCAACGTGGGTCTGGTAAAAGAAACTAAGACTTCTTCGTTATACGACACCTCGTTCAGAATCGTTCATGTAATGAAATTTCATTCAAATTATGACCCATTCTAGTCTTGAACTGAACCTTGCCATTATACAACAAGATCTTAAAATCTCGGTCGCATTTTTAACACAATCGCCTTTGGATTGGGATTTCAGGACATTCCTGTTATAATCCCGACGTTCTGAAAAAGTACTTTAAAGTCCAAATTTCTGGTGGACAAGGCTTTGCTAGGTGAAATGTAATAAAATATCTTCATTTCATCTGATTGCCTCTGGAATAAAGCAATAGCAGACTCAGCAACTTACTGTTTTCCCGCCAGATTTATGGGCAGCTATAAGAAAAACACTTTCACTTTCTCCAATCTAGACTAGGCCTGTTTTTGAAAGATGTCAAGCTCGAAATTGCATTTGATGCATGGTTTGGAAATCCATGCTGTCAAATTGAACAGCTTCGCTGATATAACGGCTTCAGCCCATAATGTGGGGTTTTCCTTAGGATTTTTGGAAGTGCCAAGTGAAGTTTTTTTGATAATCTGAAAACCTTAGTGTTACACTTCAGTCGTTATATTCCTGGCTAGCTGCTGTTTTTTCCGTATCTCAGGATTGATTCTTCTGATTTATACTCACTCTGACTAGATGTCATTAATGTAGTCAATTCAAATTCCATACCTTTTTTAGAAAAATATGGTTTATTTACCAGGGCATAAATTATGGAGACATACACATTCAGGCTAACTTGTAAAGGAAGCCAAGCCACTTATAGTCTCCTTTTTTCAAAGATACAAATTATTAAAAATCTCAAAAACGCATACCAATTAACCTAGTTACTAACTACGACGTATTTCACTCTAAATTAAAGACGCCGGAAAAAACGAGATCACACCCCCATTTTTTTATTTTAGTTAAAGCAAGCCTCCATCTTAATGTTCAAGTGTGGATTACCAATGATTTGAGCGGCTTCACGAAGATCCTTTAACGTATATACAAGCTGCTGTTACCCTCTAACTTATCGAGCTTTCTTGGATGTCAGTAGTTCTATATTTTCTAAAGGCACAACCATCGTCCATTTTGTAAACCACCTGAACTAGGCCAAATGAAACTGGTCACTATGTTCATCAAATCTCTTGTAAACCGCAGGTTTTTGTAGTTTTACCAATGTCCCTCTGCTATCTCTTGAAATTATGCATCTATAGTTCTCTTTGAAGAAGAGTTAGGTTTTGGCTCCTTTCTCAGTTTTTGATTGAAAAACTTCTTGATAACATGGACAGTAACGCGAATAATCTTCTCAGGTAAAATCTGTCAAAATAATATGTAGGATTGTGAATAATAACTCGGTCAAAATTAATTTGTATTTGTTTTTCTGATGCTGCACGCTACCTGTCTCTTCAGGGTCTATATTGTCGTATTAACATACCTGAAAATTTTCTTTAGTAACATCAATTTTGCAACATATTCCGGTGATTATCAGGACACTCGTCCAAAGTGAGGGTACTTTAGGATGATCGTAGTCTCTCGTACTATTGAGTTACACAACGTGAATGAAATTCCAAAAGATTCATCAAAAGACGAGCACAAGCAACACTAGGAAATCGTCATGTTTGCTTGAGTTTTGGAAGCTCCTTTATTCGCGAAAACATGTCAAAGTTTCAGTGTAAATTATCTCAAGATTAAGATTATTGAAATTTGGGATCTTTTGAGATCATAACAAGGCATCAATAACTGCTTTAGCAAACGCAGAACTAGAAGAAAACTCCTATATCTTATGTTTTTTTAGTTCCAGTCACGTATACGGCCTTGCAATCTGGGTTTTAGGGTCAAGTCGGTAACATCTACAATTCATTAACTTCAAAAGTGAAAAACGGTCACCGCCCGGAAATGTGTATACAAATATGTAGTCTTCTTTTACAAGGAGTACCATTTGACGAAAGGGCAAGATTTTTGTTTGGTTGTTGCTCCACGGAGGACTAAAGTCTTCAAAAATGGGATTCTTAGAAAGGGTATTGGACATCAAGAAGAAGACCAAACTTTTAAAAACACATTCATGTTCGAAACTGCTAAAAAAACGTCCAGGTTTCAGTGCCTACTTGCTGGGGGTTGTAAAACTTCCCCTTTTTTTTGATAACTTCAAAGTTTTCTTAAGATAGTCTAGACACCTTATAAAAGCTTTCAATATCTGAGACGGTCTACAGTCAAGTTTTTGAGGTGCTCTTAGTTTCTCTTTGTTATTTTTTCTTTTCAAGTCTCGTGTTTGTGTTTTTATTTGGCGTGGAATGGAATGAACTCACCAAAGCGAGTTTCATCCAGTCTCTGAACACTAGTGTGTCCCTCATTAAAAGTCAGTAGCAGCGGAATAATGTCACACGACAAACGCGATTCAATTTTTGGGTTTCCGCAGAATATTTTATGAAGACTTTCCAATTGAGGCACCTGTTCTTACATAATATTAGAACAGTACCCAGTAGAATCTAACTAAGTACTTCCAGCACGTCCAGCCACTCGGATATATTCCGGAAGTGTAGAAATTGCTTCGAACCTTTGTTTCGTCATGTTCATTGGACATCGCCCAAAAAAACTCACTGAGCGAGCAGGCATATTTTTCCCATTTGCAAAGAGCACCATTAACCTTCCCCATCTTGGAAAACCAGCATTTTTTCAACATATTAGTTCGTTAAATTGGCAATATTCCACTATGATGGACACCGATTCCTTGCTTTAACCAACCGCGGACATTTGTGAGAACCTGTGTGGTGAAGATTTTATTTCTGAGCCTTGGAGTTGTCCAGGCATTTGTCAAGAACTGGGAGGATTTCAAGAGAACCACGTGGTCTGGTAAAAGAACCAAGAACTTCTTTTCGTATCGCCAACCGTTCAGAATCGTCATTGTAATGAACTTCAATATGACCCAATTTAGGTATTGAAAAATGAACCTTTCCATTATACAAACCAATAGATCTTAAAACTCGTGTTCCGTCATTTAAACACACTCGCCTTGGATTGATCTGGAATTCTCCTGTTATACTCGACGTCTCGAAAAGTACTTTTTAAAGTTCTCTAAATTCTGGTTGGGTACAAGGCCTTGATAGTTTGAAGTGAAAATGTCTTCATCTATATGCCTCTGAGAGAAGACAATAAACATGACTACAGCCAATTCTGTTTTCCTTATGTCTAGATGTATGTGCAGCGATAAGAACACTTTCACCTTTTATCTCTTTAATCTAATAATAGCCTGTTTTTGAATGATGTGAAGCCGAACTTCCATTTAAAGCTTTAGGCTTGGAAACCATACTGTCAAAATCGCCATGCTTCTGATTGAATTAACCGGCTTCAGCATATTATTATTTTTGTTGGTTTCTTGAGGATCATTTGGAAGTGCCAAGTGAAAGTTTGAATCTTATGAATCCTGATGTTTTTACCTTCAGTCGTTATATCCTGGCTAGCGTGCGTTTTTCGCCCATCTACCAGATCTTCTTGAGATTTAATTCATTCTTGAATAGATTTTCATTTTAATGTAGTCAATTCAAATCCATACCTGTTTGAAAAAAAAAAACATATGGTTATTTACAGGTAAAAATTAGGGGACATAAAAATTTTCAGGACTAACTGATAAAAGGAAGCCAAGCTCACTAAGCCTCCTTTCCTTCCAAGATACAAAAAAAAAATCTCAAAAACGCATACATTACCAATATAACCCGTTACTAAACTACGAAGTTCACTCAAGATAAAGACTCCTTGGAAAACGATTATCACGCTTTATTTTAGTTAAAAGCAGCACTCACATTACTGCTTCAAGTGTTGGAGTACCAATGATTCTGAGCGGTTCTCACGAAGATGTTCCTGTTTTTTTTGAAAGTCTCTACAAGCTGCTGTTATTATACTCTCACTATTCGAGCTCTGGACGTCAGTTCAGTCTATAATTTTCTCTTAAATGCACACCCATCGTTTCATTTGTGAAACCCACCTCGACTAGGCCAAACAAAAATTGAAACGGTCAAACATAGCATCATACATCTTCCTTGGAAACCGTCAGGTTATGGTTTACCAATGTCCCCGCATTCCTCTTGCATACGATCTATAGTTCCATTTGAGGAAGGAGTTAGGTTTGGTCTCTCTCAGTTTTTTCATGAAAAAACTAAACAGGACTAGAAAACGCTGCCCATATTCTTCTTCAGGAAATCTTCCAAACATATTGCGGAATAATTAAAACTCGGTCAACTAATTCTTGTTTTCCGATACTGCACGTAACCTGTCCCTCAGTTGAACTATATGTCTGTATAACATTATCTGAAAGATTCAGTACATCAATTGCAAACATATTCCTCGGTTATCAGACACTCGGCCGAAGTGAGGCGTTAGATGATCGTAGTCTAGCTTCGCGTACTTTTTGATATGTTCACACAAGTGACAATTAAAATGTCCTCAAAATGGCACGTGCGCACAAGCAACACAGGAAATCGTAGTTTTGGCTTTCATGAGTTTTGTAGCTCCTTATTCCGCGAATTATTATATTGTCAAAAGGTTCTTCAGTTTAAATTATCACAAGAAAGGATTATTGAAAATTGGGATCTTTTGAGATCATAACAAGGCATCAAATTGCTTTAGCAAAAACGCAGAACTAGAAGAATAACCTTACGATTTTTTATTGTTTTTTTTAGCTTCCCAGTCAAGGTAATACGGCCTGCAATCGTTTTTTTAGGGTCCAAGTTTTTTTTTTTTTTTTTTTTTTTCGGTAAACATCTACAATGTCATATAACTCAAAGGTACAACGGTCTACCGCCCGAATAGTGGAACAAAAATATGTAGTCCTTTTACAAGAGCTTACCATTTTTGACGTAGGGCAGATTGTTGGGTTGTTCTTCCACGGAGGACTAAAAGTCTAAAAAGGGTTTCTTTATGAAAGTGTATGAACATTTCAAGAAGGAAGACCAACTTTTAAATACACATTATCGTCGAAATGCTAAAAAACGTTCCAGGTTTCATTGCCTTACTTGCTGTGTGGTGTAAAACTTCCTTATACACTTTCGATTGTTTTCTCTTAAGATACTGTCTAAGCACGCCTCTATAAAGCTTTCAAGGATCTGAACATAGTGTGCGACAGTTTTCAAGTTTTGTGAGGTTGTTCTCGTTATGTCTCTCTTTGTTTCATTTTCTTTTTCAAGTTCTTCGTCGGTTTTTTTGAGCGGGAAATGAACCTTCCCCAAAGCTTAGTTTCATCATGTTCTTTGAACTCCTTAGTTGTTTGCCCGCTCCTTAAATTCAAGTATTCAATCGAAAATCAGTCACAGACGAAACTGCGATTCTCTATATTTTTGAGTTTTTTCCGGAGTGATCAATTTTATGAAGATCCTTTCCCATTGGAGGCACGCTCTGTCTTTTACATAATATTAGAAAACGTTGCCAGTATAATCTGAAACCTCGTCTTCCAGCCACGTCCCAGACCTATCTGGATATATTTCAGAAGGTAGCATTGTCTTTCGACCTTTGTCGTCATGTTCCATGACAACCTCGTCAAAAAATACTGAGCGATCAGGAATATTTATTCCCATTGTCAATAAGTTCTCAGTTTGGCCAAAGAAGCAACCTTAACCTTCCCCATCTTGGACCAGCATTTCACAACTTCTTTTTTTAAAATTGGCGCGGATATTCCATCTGTGATGCGACACACCGAGTCCTTGCTTTAACCAACCAGGACATTGTTGGAGATAACCTTTGTGGAAGATTTTTTTATCTGAGCCTGTTGAGTTTGTCCAGGCATTTGTTTAATGTTTAACTGGAGAGTAGCAACCTTTTTTCTTCTGCGCCGATTGTTCAAGTTTGTCAACAGAACTCAACATTTCTGCATTTTCATCGCATTTGCCATCCTTGACAAAAAGTTAAAACAAATGACAGGAAGCTTATCTTTACGGAAACGAAGATGCTCAATAAATGTTTTTTTGTTTGTGTTTTCCCCCCATTTTTGAGTACTAAGCAAGCAGTAGCTGTGTGACTTTTTTAACGCTTGTGTGTATCTGTTTTCTTTTATTTTTTCATTGCGTCTTTTGATCATGATTTTCGTTCTACCACTACGCCAAGAGCCCCCTTTTTCCAGTGTCCTTCTCTGTTGATCCAGGACTGTCTCTTTTGGTTTTTTGTGCTTCTACCTCATTCTAAATAGCCCTGTATGCAGCAGTAGTTTCCCTCAGGCTCCCAAAAGCAGGAATTTATCGCTCCTGTGATATTCCGTAGTATTTGGTCCCGTATATAAATATGTTCCAAAGGTACAGTGCCTCTCTGGTGTGTATTTTATTATTTATTTAACCTAACATCTTTTCTTTCTGTGTCTTGCGCAAACCCGATGCCGCAAAAATTCCCAAGGTGTTAGGAACAGTAGCACTCAGCATAATGATTCCGCACGTGGTCTGGTAAAAGAAACCTAAGACTTCTTCGTATACGACTTACCACCTCGTTCAAGAATCGGTCATGTAAATGAACTTCATCAAATATGATCCCACTTCTAGGTTCTTTTGAACTGAACCTTGTCTATTATACAAACATAGATCTTAAAATCTCGGGTCCTCATTATACACCAGCTCGCACTTTGGAATTAATCTGGACATCTCCTGTTATTAATCCCCGGACGTCTTGAAAAGTAACTTTTTTTAAAGTCTCTCTAAAATTTTCTTTGGTTTGGACAAGGCCTTTGACTAGGTGTAAGTGTTAAAATGTCTTCATTCATATGCCTCTGAGATAAAGCAATGAGCATACTCGGCAACTTACTGTTTTCCCTGCAGATGTATGTGCAGCGATTAAGGAACCTCTTTTCACCTTTCTCCAATTCTAATCAATAGGCACTGTTTTTTGCCAAGGATGTCCAAGCTTCGATTTACTATCCCTTTTGAATGCAGGGTTTGGAACCATACTATCGAAAATAGACAGCTTCGACTGATTATTAACGGCTTCAGCCCATAATTGTTGGGTTTTTTCTTTAGGATTCTTTGGAAGTTGCCCAAGTGAAGTTTTTGAAATCTTCCTGAATGCCGTAAGTTTTACCTTCCAGTCGTTCTTTTCCTGGCTTATTCTGTGCTGTGTTTTCGCATCTGCAGATTCTTCTTGAGATGTATATTCATTCTGAATAGATTTCATTTAATGTAGTCAATTCAAATTCCATAACCTTTTTCAACGCCCCGGTGGTACTGTTTAATAAAATTAGCCAACAATCCAAAGCTACTGATTTCCCACCCGTTTTCTCATCCAGCTTTTAAACCTTTTTATTTTGTTTGTCGTAAGCGTAGACCACTGTCCTCTTAGAGATTTCATTGGAAATGGTCATGTTTACTTTGTTTGAACCACGAATTCCCGAGGTCCATGACTATCAAAAACATCCATCGCCTCTCTACCAGTTGTCATGTCATATTTTATCTTTCAGTTTTCTTGGAATTTTATGTAAACAGGGATGTCTGCCAAATGCCTCATTTGGGTCTCCTCCTTGGTCCTCTTTGCCACTGATTGCGGAAGTTCAAGAATATTAAAACAATTGGATTGCATATTCATCTTTAAAATCTTATTAATCTACTGAGGCGAATGACATTATGCATCCTTTATATTTAATCATTTTTTTTTTGTAATTAATTTTAATTCAGGCCCACAATGACGTCATTTTGCAAACGTGGACCATCATATGATTTCATGGCATGTGGATTTAAGTTTCTAATTATGACGTCATTTCCTGTAGTTCATCTGCCATATTTATAGTTGTCCCATTCAAAGGTGTAATAACTGACGTCATTTCAGGAGAAATCAGTTTAACAAAACCACTCAACTAATTATATTAATATCCCCATTGTCAAAAGATGCGTGTCATGTTGTAGGCGTTGCGCCTCTTACGTATGACTCGCTCCTGCCTCTAACTGATAAGTTTTGGACGTAGCATCGATGGATATTTCCTCCAAATATATGAAAATTCGTCTCCTCTCAGAGGAGGTCTCTCGCCTTGTTCTTCCCCTTTTGCCCAAACCGACAAGGCAGATGCCGAAAGCACCCAACCCGGTCTAATTATCTAAAGGAGGAATGTCTAAGAACAGAGTACTTTAGGAAACAGTCCAAAAACGTCGAGGTGTAAGTACGAGGTAAAGAGCAATATCGGCATATCACACTACGTTTAATACCTGGCGGACCAGTGAATATGTGAAAAAAAAGGCACTCTATTAATAGGTTTGATCTATGATGTATTTGTTACATGCGATATGATTAAAGTTTTTTTTCACTATTTTTGTTGTTGCTAATTAACTCATCGCACATCAATTTTCAAACTTTATTTAAAAGGGCAATTTCAATTTCCAATTCAAATGAAGCCATTTTTTGAAATTTCTACAATAACTTTCTAAATAAACCTTATATGCCCCCAGAACAAAAACTTACACCCCTTTCGGCACTTGAGGGCTCTTGCGGTGGGTATCATCCTGTAAAGGGACTTAACTTCCCAGAACTTTCAACTATGTTTGAACAAAATTGGATATCTCACAATTTTGATTGTATGTGTTTGGGAAAAATGGGTAGGCGTGAGAGATGAGATATAGTTTCCCTTCAATTCACTTTTGACTATTAAAAAGGCAGTAGCCTTTTCAGTTTTACATTCGAATAAGCCGCTTTTTTGAAATTTCTACAACATCACTTTCGATTAAAAACCCTTATACTGTCCCCAGTGCATAAACTTAAACCCTTAATACCGTGGATGGGTCTCGTGTGGTAGTGGGGGGGGGGATTTTGTGTCATTCTGTTTATATATGTACCTAATTTTCCAAAACTATTCAACTTACGTTGAATTATAATGGCTACTCTAGAATTTTTGATTGGGATGTTGTTTGTGGTAAAAAGGGTGGTCGTGAGAGGGTGTTAGTTTGCCCTCAAATCCCATTGCGAACTATTAAAAAAACACTAGCCGTTTGCAATTGCCAATTGAATGTTTTTCAAGTTCCTACAACAAAGATCTCAATAAAAACCTTATATAACCCATTGGCATAACTAAACCCTTGGGCCTGAAGACTGTGGGGGGATTTGTCCTGCTCAAAGGGTATATTTTTCCTGAATTTTAAACTGCGTGAAACCAAATGGCTATCCCAAAATTTTTTATTGGTATGTGTTTTTGGGAAATGGTTGGGCGTGGAAGGGGTGTTAGTTGGCCTTTCAAATCACTTTCGACTATTCAAAACGTGCTATTAGTTCACATTTCAATTTTCAACCAAATTCGAACCCTTTTTGAAGTTTATATGACCAAACACGTTTTCTAAAAACCTTATATTTCTCCCAGGGCAATAACTTTACAAAACCATGGTTGCCAAAGTTTTTGTCCATAAATATGTCCCTTTGAGTATACAAAATTATGTCATTTTTTAGCCAAATCTATGTCAATATTTCGTCTTACATATGGTCCCAAAACATGTCCATCTTTGAAATCTCAGAAACCTAGAGGTTTATTTTTTCTTATCAATTGGGAGTATGTGACCCCAAAAAGGACATTTTGGAAAACATCTTTCAAAGCGGGCCAGTCAACAATCAATATCTATAAAAAACGTGAAAAAAAAAAAAAAACAACATTTAATACTAAACAAACAAACCACGTCATTTAATAAAAACAACGTAACCCACTAAAAATAATTTGTGGAGAGCTTAAGATTAGCCTTCTAGCGAGATTTCATCTTGCACATACATTATGTTCAGCATGAGATTTCAGTCTTAGTTTCTTCCTTTGCTAGCTATTTACCAATCGGAGTATTTCTGTTCGCATTTTCGAAAATGTATTAATCCAGGATTCCAGTCAAACGTTTCCAGAACGCCAATTAGTTGCTTACATGCATTAAACAAAACTAGTTCCTTTTGCATTAGAAGACCATTTCTGTAATTGTGGTTTTTGATGGTTACCAAGTAGCGTAATACTGTCTTCTCAGCAGTCTTGTTGCTGAAGAGTGTGGGCATGCCACATAACGTTAGCATCAAAAATCACAAAAGATCCTCTGTATTTTTTCCTTTATCCTGTGGCATCCCTTCCATTTTCTTAGGGCAGACCAGAAAACTGATGGCATTTTGCTTATTCCAGAACGTAATTTAAAAGATTCAAGTGCACCTTTTTCATGTGACCAAAATGAATGGAGGGCAACTAAGAAGCCCCCTCCAAATGCTCATTTTTTCCCAAAGTCACCGGGATCATTACATTTTTCGATAGCCATTTTGTTCAGCATGTTCGAAAAATACCCAATAATTATGTCTTTGAGGGATGGACCCTCCCCAACAGTCTCCGGGGAACGGTCCCTGTAAGTTTATGAACTATGTCAAATGTTGACATATAATATTGTGTTTATTGGAAGTATACAAAGTGTTTTCCGAGGGCAAAATCTTTTCTTGTAGTTTGGGAGGGGGTCCGGATTTTAACGTCTCGAGGAGCTTGTCCGCGGAGGACAGGGAATATTGCTATGAAGGGGGCGTCGTCGGAATTCCTCAGCATTATTATTAAACAAAAAGAAATTAATAAAATTATCTTGTCTTTATTTTAATTTTTTCAACCTGAAAGTAAGGAGCAACACCCAAAAACTTTAAAACAAACCATGAAATTAAATAGCGTACATGATTTGGTTTCGCTCCCTAGTCATTACCTCGCTCTTTGCCACTAATTTTTTTTTTTTTTTTAGTTTCAATCAGAGACTATTTATTCATAATTAACGGGCATTTGTTGGGTTTAAGGGGCCATTTCGTAGAAAAACTGGGAAGAAAATTTGAACTTTGGCGTTTAAAGAGCGAGGGATTGACTAAGGGTTACGTAGTTAAATTCGTAGTTAACGCCAGATCAAAAAGTACGGCGAAAGCCATTTTAGCCAAAACGTAAAAATAATATTCAAATTTTCATTTTTAAATGTATTCTTTTTTTCAGTATGGTGAACCAACATTCAAAGCTTGCACTAAATTCAAAAACGTTTTCGACATTTTGAAAATATAAAAAAAAAACAAGTTTTTTTAACTGAAAAGTAAGGACGCGATATAAAATACTTAAAACGAAGAGATTAATTATTCCGTATCTGAAAAAGGGTCTGTCCCTCATCCTCGGATATGATATATATATGAGATATATATATGTTATATATATAGATATATATATATTATATAATTTGTATACTGATATATATATATATATATTAGTTATATACATAGATATATATATATGGTATATATATTAATATATATATTATATAATATATTATAGATATATATATATATTATATATTCTATATATATGATATATATTAATATAATAGATTGATATATAAATCGATTATCTGTATATTATATATATATATTATATATACAATTATAATGTCATATATATATGTATCTATATATATATATATAGGATATATAATTAATATGATAATTGATCTATATATATAGTATCTATATATCATATATAACTATATATATGATATTATATGATATAGATATATATATATCTAATATATAGGTATATTTATATATATCTATATATATATATATAATTTATATATATAATATATATATATATAATATATATATATATTATATATATATATATATATATATTATATATATTTCTTAATTATATTATTTTCTATGAAATTAATTCTTTTCCTATGGCATTTTGCCATGATCACGTCTTTTTTTTCAACTAGTATAACCGTAAAATCATAAGTAAATGCTGACCGAACAAGCCAGAAACGGTGACACATAATTGGGAAAATAATTACATCGTCTATCTATACGTCTGCATATTAGAGGGGCAGGAGGTATACGTATAGCGAAATCCGATTTCAAAGTTTGATAAACTAGAATTTTTGGCATATTATAAAAATAGCAAATGTCCTTGTTAACATATCTCCTCTTCAATAGCACCTCAAGTTTTAGGCTTATACTGTCATATATTCCTTTATAGTATGATAAACCTAAGTAAATAGATATTAGTATTTTATTTATACTATATATAGTTTGCATACCTATATGGTATATATGGGTATCTTTATGCATTATGCGGTACCCATCGCTAATATATCGGGTATAGGAAACCGAGGACATGGAGACCCGTCGGTTAAATTTTTTCGCAGTTTCTAATATATTGACCAGACGAAATAAACGTAAACATATAACTCGCTTCTTTTTTGTTTATTGCTCTTTCCAAATAGAAGAGTCCATTTGTTGTCGGATATAAATTTTACCCACCCACCCCTATTCTAAATTCATTGTATATATTTGCACATTAAGGGTGGTGTGTAAATGTATTTTCTGATGTGTAAATGGGAGGTAAGTGTTTATAAACTTATAATTATATATCATGATATAATATATATATATAATATATATCTATAGTTATATATATAATATATTATTATATATATATATATATATATATTATATATAATAATATATCTATAATCTGTTAAAAATATTGATATATACTATATATATTATCTATATATATAAATCTATTTATATTAGATATATAATTGAGCTATATCACCTAACATTAAATTTTTACTTACTTACAGTTTTCTCTCAGCTCCTTCCCGTGATGAATTTTCAAAACTGAAGGAAGTGGTACCCCGGTTGGGGTTTTGTTACATATCATCCTTTGGCTTGTGTATGTGTGTGTGATTTCAGACCATCAACAATCGAAATAGTTTTCATTTTGTTAAACTTTTCATTGAGATTTTTTGGTGTGACGTTCGGAAGCCGGAAGTAAGTTATATATTGAAAAAGGTGTGACAGCTTGTCCTTTAATCATGACCGTGGCGAAGTAAAAAGTGTCAAGGCCAATTAATACCATTTATATGAGAAAAGGAGTTTTTGGAATGCATTTTCCAGAAAGTTTGCTTCAGGGAAGAGGAAGCAACCCCGGAAAATAAATTACAGAGCTTACAAAAAATAGTAAATATAAGTCTTAGCACTCATTTGCTGATGAATGAACATTTTTTATGAATAGTAATTTTGTTTTACGTAATATTTTGAAGAAAATTGTGTCCCTTTATGTTCACAAATGTCTTAAAATGTCGTTCCCATTTTTTGCCCTTTATTATGTCATTTATGTCCAGGTCACATCAGGAAATATGTTCCTTTGGACATAAAATATGTCCTGTTGGCAAACCCGGTTTACAACCCTTGCCTTGACGGGCTGTGAGGGGTTGTCATCCTCAAAAGCACCTAATTTCCAGAACTTAAAACAACGTTGAACAAAATGGGCTATCTCAAAATTTTTGATTGGATTTTTTTCGGGTAAAGGGCGTGAGAGGGGGGTTAGTTGCCCTCCAAATCACTTTTGACTATTAAAAAGGGCACTAGCTTATTGAATTTTCCAATCGAATGAGCCTTTTTTGAAGTTTTCATATTCTACGGACAATGCTTTCTATAAAAACCTTTACTATGAATAAGAGAGGAGGAAGGTTGGACGTGGAGGTTTAAGCATGTATTGGTTCAGGATCGTTTTGTTGCGAAAATAAGGGAAGACCTCCTCAGATTTGGATAGAAGGTAAGTGGAATCTCTTGTATTCTTCTGTGATTGGAAGTTGGTGGAATAAGATATATTGATTACTGTGGTTTATAAGCCGCCGAGTACACTTTGGGAGGAGTTTTGAAAATGGTTTTAGTGTAGTTTAATGGATGCTAGTGTAGAATTGGAGTAATCTTGGAGTGTATTTGCCAGTGGGGGGATTTTAATTTTGATCTTTTACGTTTTATACAATGATAATTTTGGATTTTTTAAAACCTTTTCTCCCGTTATGATTTTTTATCCATAGTTGGGATTCCCGACTCGTGTTACAGGGAACAGTCAGCTCACATCTTTTATTGGAACAAATATTTTCCGTTAGCGATCAGGGCACGCTTTCTGTATACATAGCTGGTTATGCTAGATCGTTATAGTAAAATGAGGTTTCCGATCACTTTTCCTATATTATCAATTGGACTTCAATATCAATATGCGATTAAAGCAGAACAGGACACAAAGGTTAAAAGAAGGCACTAAAAAAAGAGATCAACCTACAGAAGTTTAGGCAGTGAACTAAGTATCGTGTCATGGAATAACCATGTTATGAAGAATCTGAATAGTGCTTCTGCGGGCATTTCTAGGATAGTTCATGGACCCCCCCCACAGATTGCAGCCCATCATTTGAAAGGAACTTAGCCAGTAAAGAGCATTACATAGTTGTGAGTGAAAATTAGGAACCCCGGTAAACCTTGGGTAACTATTGGTAGCTACTCGACTTGAATTAGAAGGAGAAATACATTGTTATTTGGAGTTACTTAAATGTAGTAATCATAGTACAGATTTTTGTCTAACTGAATTTAACAAATCCGTATAAAGTAAATCGGCTAAGGCGGTCATAGCATCCGCCGAATATTATGGAGAGAAATTTAAGGTGAAAAACTAAAGGCAAATACGAAAACAGACGTTGGAATAATTTTTTTAATAATGAAATCGGTAAATAAGAAGAAAGAGGACCGGAAATTCCTTGCTTAGTCTTGATCTTTAGATGGTAAATTTTTTTTGATTTTATTGAAAATGAAGAGGTGTGGCTAATTTCTTTGAGTGAATATTTTTTCTAAAGATTGGTGACATCAATAAGATGAGAACTCCTATACGGATGAAAATAAT
Source organism: Artemia sinica (assembly GCA_027921565.1). Classification (NCBI taxonomy): domain Eukaryota; kingdom Metazoa; phylum Arthropoda; class Branchiopoda; order Anostraca; family Artemiidae; genus Artemia; species Artemia sinica. The sequence goes on from CM051272.1 coordinate 20,463,215, forward strand.
AATTAAATTTATTGAGGACGTTTAGTGATGAAAGGGAAGTTGCGATTGGGAAATGTCTGCATATGAAAACGAACGTTGAAAATTAACAACAGATAATAGTATTGTAAATGCAAGTTCTCCAGGGAATGATGGCAATTTTAATCTGAAAAGCGTGTAAGCATGTTATGGTATATTTTGTTGCCCATGTGTTTTGAAACTGACAGGGCAAAACACCAAACAACAACCAACAACCAACAACAAAACAACCCAAAACCAACCACACACACACCCAAACCCCAACCAACCAACCCCCACCCAATCAAACTCAACAGCCACTCAAATGTATTTTTGCTTATAAATATTTTATTGTCATGCTAAATTATTTCTGCTTAATTAGATAGGTTTACCGCGTTATGAAGTAAAATATTAACCTTACCATAAGAACACGAACCAAAAAAAATATTTAATAGTTATCCATTTAGAAGATATACCGATTTTGAATAGTAATTAATGTTTATTCCGTATATTTTTAAATATTCTAATTATTTGATATAGAGTCCTAATTGGAAGGTTTTTGCTTTGATTTCCTTTTTTTCAGTGGTAATCATATGGATAACAGAAGTTCAAGAATATCAAGAGTAAGGTTTTTTATAAATGAAAAAAGTATTTATTTCTTGTCACTTTTTTCAATAGCATAAAGAATTATTATTCTTTCAGGGGGAATTATTACTTTTTTTTTTTAATTTCTGTATTTTGATCTCCCCACAGCTCAAGGACCTAAGATATACGTTTTCAAAGTCAATTGGAAGTGAAAGCAAAGTTTTGGCTCCTTTTCAGGGCACTGATTTGGGATGCCCGTGGGACTCAACCAAGGTTTGGTCTGTATATATTCTGTTCTTCAGGTCTAGTAGTAAAGCTGACTATTAAGTTCAGAATTTTGATTTTAGTAAAAACATTAAGACCTCCCCCAAAAGTGACATGCAAAAGTTTTGAATTACCACTTTCTGATAAGATAAAAGAGCACAATCGCTAGTATGGGGTCAACTTTGAATAGGAAATTGAGAAAAATCAACACCACTTCCTTGGTATGGCGCGTTCAGTGGGCCCGATATAACATGGTTGATTTACGGTAATAAGATACTTTTTATGGGATTGGGAAAAATACTAATTTTTATGTCGGCGGACCTCTGGTCATAATTAATATCTTGGGAATACCTCGGGAAAAATTCTAAGTGTTTATATTGTTCTTGTTAATGTGTATTAAAAGATGATTGTAATTGTTGATTCTCTTCGGACCCATTAGTCCCCAGTGACCTCTTTATAGCCAGACCCTTTATTGCCTTGTGTTGCATGCAATAAAATAATATATCACCAAGCCTTTATACCAACGTGTATTTTAAGTCTCTCGATTTAACCCCAAGTCGGTGCGAGCCAAATTAGCGCAGTTCAAAGGCCAGAGGCATGCTACCAAGTTTTTTTTACGTTAGGACCGTAATTATATCCGCTATAAATGGAGTAATAAGGTTACCAAACCCGAAAACTACGATATTCAGCTGTTAAAACGCTGCAGGGTGGCAACTATAATGCGTATTTACCAACAACCATAACCTCATTTTACTTATAGCATAACCTCACACTTTTACCATAATCAGCCCCAGGATTTTATGGCTGTCATTTTTCACACTGAAAAAGGTGGACAAAAAGTTGTGTGGATTGGTTTCTTGACCTCACCTAACACTCTTCCTCCTTCCCAACATATATATAGATTGATCCCTGAAGTTTTGAGCCAATCAAAACCCTAATACCAATGTATGCCCTTTTTTCCATTACAAAAACCCATCTTGCCAACATTTGTAAAATTTGTATAGTTTACAATTATTGACCCATTGGCTTAGGCGGGGTGGGTAATTACATCCCCGTAAGTCCAATATCATCTTTTGTAGCTTAATACATTTGTGCAAGTAATTATTGACTAAATCTTAAAAAACAATGACTATCTCAAAATTATTTATCTGATATTAGGGGGGATTTACGAAGGGGGGAATACACAGAGGTAAAGGACAGGGGCGGGTGATTGCCCTTAAATTTTTTACGCAGTCGTTAAAAACGTCATTAGAATTTTCAATTTTCAACCTCAAAGTATTAGATAAACCCTCCTACCATATGATGGGGTCTCCAAAACAACAACCATAATGCATAGGAGCGGTACATGGACTCAGTTTACTTAGGCCATGCTATCAGTGTTTGTATCTGATAAGAAAATCGAATCATAATTTTATAAACTTAAGACGTTCTGCATAACCATTGAATATATATTTTTTTATTTCTGAAGTGGTAGAAAAATTTACAATTTTCTTGTAAAGAGATGCAAAACAAAAAAAACAATAACCCTTCATCGGTGGAAATCGTGGTTCAAAACTTTCGGTCCAAGCTTGATTGATGGTAATGTTTGTGATTATAACTATATTTGAAGTAATCTCATCCCACTTAATTTTAGGAAGAAGACATACAGAACGGAAATTCCTGTTTTTTTCATCATATAAAGTTATACTTGTATTTTGTTATAAATGGAATTCGAAGTTATGAAGGACTCTTTAGGTGTCAAACAGAATGGAGGTTATAAACCGTATGTACCCTACCACCGTGGGGAGTAGGGAGGGGTCCTGAATTCTTGAAATGAGGCGCAAGGCTCATATACCACGGCAGGTCGTCGGTGGAGTTTTGTACAGAACTCAATGGAGCACCAACTCCATTGAGTTTAAAAAACTTAAAAAACAAATATTTATTATTAACCATTTGGAAGTCCTTCTCACAATAAAAATTCTACAAATGGAGGGGGAGGGTCCCGAAATTCTTTCTATAAAGACATATTACAGATGGAGTAACCCAGAATCGTTCCAGTCCCTACTTGGTGAAGTAGGAGAATACTACCTAGTTACGGCTTATGGCGGGTCTCTCATTCTACTCGAGCTCTTGAGGGAGGTCTTTAAGTTTTTAGTCAACCATTCCCTTTACCAAAAGAGTGTTTTTTATATCAACAATAAACACTTGTCGGGAAGTTGGTAATTAGTGCTCCACTTGTGCTTTTTCAAGGGTATAGCCTAGTTCAGTCGCTGTTTAGGAGTTTAAGGTAGTCTCTAAATTTCAGGTACTGATACCTGAATTTACCCTTCTTGAGAGGGCTGCTTGCATACCAATTGCATACAGCTTAGTGTGGTAAAAGGAGGCCAGAGTGTGAAAAAGCTAGTTATAACCTTTGGTGATCCAAGTAACTAGCTATACCTCGGTGGGGGAATACGCTTGACTTATTTTAGTTATAACTCAATAAACTATTTCAGTAAAACTTTAACGTGGGTATTTTTTTTTTCCAAGGCCCACAATACTTTTCTATACGCTAACAAATCGACGTTCCAAATAAGGACAATGTGTTTTTTTTTTACTTTTATTAGATAAGGGAAACAAAAATTATATACAAAAAGCTCTAGGGCATAGTCATTCATCATCAATCAGTAGCGTTTTACTAAAGTTCTTCAAAATTAAAAACTTAATTACTCCTATTTATCACTGAATAAAATAATCACGTCCGAGTCCACAGCAAGTTTCCGGTCCATTGACTTGAAAAAGTTAATTGACTGTTGAAATTCTTTAAAATACGTTTAGTAAAGTGTTGAATAATAAATACGTGCGTTTGAACTAATGCGTTGGATAAAATCGTCTTTTTTCTTCTAAATAAAAATTAAACGTTTGCTGAATTTAAATATATCTTGCTATATTTTTATGTCATCGAAATAGCTCAGAGGCTGATTGTATATATTTTTGTTTGGAATGTGTCTAATAAAAGCCAAAATCGACCTGTCCCATGTTTAGAAACTCTTATTTGTTTCGTATCTTTAGACGTAAGGATCCGGGGATCAAAGTGGAAGCCCCTCTCAAGACTTTCCTCTTATCAAACAGTTTCGGGGTAACGAAACTGTAAGTAAAGAGCGAACCCGGCCTCAATGGTAAACCCCCGAAACTCTAGAAAAACGGGTTTTTGTGATACCCAAATAGATACATCAAAAGAATCAATTTTCGACTGCTGAACACACACTTCACAATCAAAATATATAATTTTCATTAAGTTAGGTTCTAAGTTATCCAAGTGCTACCCATCAAAATCAGTTAAGCGCCTTAGAAAAAATTTGGCTGATTTTCAAAAAAGTGGGGAAAGAACCCCTAAAAGTTATATGAACTTCTAAATGAACCCAAATCGCACCCATCCCAAAAAATAAAATTCAGCGTATCAGAGAAACCGTACTATAGAGGTTTCAAGCTCCTATACTACACAAATTGTGGGAATTTTGCATTTTTTGCCAGAGGAAAGATCACGGAATGCGTTGTTTATTTTGTTTTGTTGTGTTTCCCCAGGGGTGAATCGTACCGCCCCCGTATGTCTATAATATCGTTGGAGGACTCATTGGAACGGAAATCTAAAAGTTCTAGTGCTCTTTTTAAAGTGACCAAAAAAATGTGAGGGCTAACTAGGCCCCCTCCCACGTCCATTTTTTTTCCCAGTCAGATCCGAATTCAAAAATTTTAGGATAGCCATTTGTTCAGCATGGTCCCGAAAATATGGTCTTTTAAGGATGACTGCTTACATCCCCCGAAGGTCCCCCGGTGGAGAGGGCTAAAAGTTATGAAACGTTTACCCAATGTTAACATTAGAGGATTGGTGTATTTGGAAGTATACAGGACGTTTTTCAGGAGGTGTTTTTTTTCTGGTAGTGAGGGGGGGGGGGGTCGGGGGTTATGTTGGACGGATCTGTCCATGAAGGAAGTTTTCTATGGGGGAAGGGAAATTGCCATGGGAATGGGGCGCCGGACTGTGACCCAGCATTATTTTATTGGTTAATTGGGAAGTATTACAGACATTTTCAGGAAGGATTTTTTTTCTGGAGAGTGTGTTAGGGGGTTACTCGGGGAGTCTTTCCGTGGATGTATAGTTTCTTTTGGCTTAGGGGGCATTTCTATGAATGGGGCGCCGGATTTCCAAGCATAGTTAAAAAAAACGATCAGAAATTAAATTAAAAAAGAAAGTTCTTTTTCAACTGAAATAAGAAGCAACATTGAAACTTTTTAAAACGAAACAGAAAATTATAACGTATCATGAGGGGGTTCTCCCCCAAGTCAATACCTCGCTCTTTACGCTATACAGTTTTTTTAGTGCCTTTCATAAAGAGCTATCATATCTAACTAAACGGCCTTTGTGATTTCAGGGGTTTGTGAATTAAAAAAAAAAATGTTTAACTTTTGAACGTAAAGAGCGAGGTATGGGACTAAGGGGAGAAACCCCTCTCATATACGTAATAAACATATACCGTAATATTAAAAAAATCAGATAAAAATAACCAGCGATACGGCTAAATAGTGATCGAAACTTGTTAAAAAACGGGAATTTTGATGTCAATAAAATGGATCAAAAGAATGGGTTTATAATGCTGATTCTAAATATATAAATTTATATTACATGTTTAAGTATTAACTCCATCACAGGCTACGAGCCTGAGAAATTTACCCCGATTTTTTTAAAGATGGGGGAAACGTCCCCTACAAGTATGAAAGAATTTTATGAAAATCACACCGTCCCATATTCCCAGCATATCAGAAAACCCTATTCCATATATTTCAAAGCTTCTTATATCGTTTCAAAAATCTGGCAAACTTTGTATTTTTTACTAGTGAAGAAAAATATACGAATATAGTAATTTAGTTACGTAAGTTAATTTGTAAATTTACGTCCATAACCAAATTTAGATTGATACATCCATTTAGCAAAAGAAAAGTAAAATTTTGTATGACCACAATTTTGTTTACTTTATTCAATGACGGTGAGCCCAAATAAAAGTGTGCAATTAAACTAAAAAACCGATCAGAAATATAAATAAAAAAAACAAGTTTCTTAAACTGAAAGTAAGGAGCGCCAGTTAAAACTTAAAACGAAACAGAAATTATTCCGTATATGAAAGGGGGCTTGTCCCCTCCTCAAACGCCTCACTCGTGTATTACGCTTAACATTTGACTTTGTCTTCCATAACTTTATTTTTTTAAAATCAATAAAAAACTTTAGCGTAAGAGCGAGGCGTTTGGAAGGGGACAGCCCCGCTTCATTAACACGTGAATAATTTCTGTTCGTTTTAAGTTTTAATGTCGCTTCCTTACTTTTCAGTTTAAAAAACTTTTTTTTTTTATTTACTCACGCAAAGGTTTAGTCAGGTGCTTTACTGGAAAAAAATTTCGAGTGCAAAAACGTATTCTATAGCCAAATTTGATAATTCTGCAAGTATTTTATTTACATCAACATTTTGTCTCTCGCTTAGCCTATTTGCCACTGGAAAATTGTATACGGCAGAAAAAAATATTAACGTTAGACTACGGGGAAAAAAAAAAGCTTTATCCTTTACTCCGATTGACTTAGAACATTAAATTTAAAAAAAGAAAAAAATTCAACCTGAAGGTAATGAAGCAAACATTAAAAACAATCAAAACAAACAGAAAATTATTATGTAATCATAAAGGAGTTTAATCCCTCCTCCACGCCTCACTCTTTACAACTTAAAAATTTTTCTTAGTAACTTATAAAAAGCGGGGTCTTATTGTCCTTAAATTAAAACTTTGGTCCCCTTGTTGTTTCAGGAAGTCCATTTCTTACAATAAATTGGATACCCAACATTTTCAAACTTTACCCTAAGAATCGGAGGTGTTTGAGGGAGCGGAACCTAACTGCCTTTATATACGCAATTATTTCTTTCTTTTTAAAGTTTTAAATGTTGCCCCTTACTTCAGGTTGAAAAAACTTGTTCTTTTTATTAAATTTTTGATTCATATTTTTAAATAATGCCAGGACATCTGGGCCCCACCCCCGCGGAGAAACCTCTTTTTCTCTCCTCACCACGAACAACTATCCTCTAGACAACTTCAACCCGGTTGAAAAATTTATACCCGGACATATTACTCTTAACCAACTTCCGCGTGTTATAAATTGAGACGGAAAAGGAGAAAAGCAAGACATATAAACGAAAGATTGTGTGATAAGAATTCTGGTTAAATTCTTCCCAGTGTATAAGTTTCCCCTGCCAAGTTCAACTACTCTGGGAAAACATTCCCTTGCACTTATGTGAAAATTCCCCCGTGGAAAAAAAAGATAAATTGTCCCACCCCCCACCGATAATAATTTATATACACAGTCCCACTATGACAGATACATATGCGTAAACAATGGGCCGACTTTTTACAACTTAAAAGGCCTTTCCCCTGGGGCTCGTGGGTTGTTGACCGTTATAACTCAGAGGGCATTAGGCTATTGGGCGCATTCAACTAAGGTGACCAAAATGGCTATCTGCAAATTGTTTGATTCCGACGAATTTTGGGGAAAAAGGTGGGCAGAAAGGGGGCCTAGTTTTCCTCCAATCTTCTTTGGTCAACTTAAAAAAAGCCTACAAGCTGTTTAATTTCCTTTTTTTGAATGCAGCTCTTTCTCTAAATTCTTAGGAGACCACAAGTTTGCTGTATAACTGTATCACACCTGGAAAAAAAAAACAAACGAAACCAAAACAAATCAACAGTACCGCTGATCTTTTCTTCTGGCAAAAAAGACCAAAATTCCAACTTTTTTTGCAGACAGGAGCTTGAAACCTTATACAGTAAGGGTTCTCTGAGGCACTGAATCTGATGGTCCTGATTTTCAGTACCTGTCACTTGACTTTTAGGGGGGTTGTTTCCCCCATTTTTTTCTACAATCAGGAAATTTTTATTCAGCCTTGTAACCATTGACGAGTAAGACTAAAAAACTTAATGAAAATATATATCTTTGAAATCAGCATAAAAATCCAATGACTTTTGAGTATATCTATTGGTATCAAAACTTCCGTTGTTTTTTAGAGTTTCAGTTACTATTGAGCCGGTGTCCCTCCTTGCTTACAGTTCGTTAACCACAGAACGGTTCGATATGGCTCCATACTCAAGAAAATAACCACAAAGGTCATTGCAACCAAAGTACAAACAGGCTGGAAACGGGGAACCAAAGAGATATGAGTATTGCAAAACAAGGTAACAAAGATATGTGTAGACAAACAGGTAACAGGTGTACACAGAGTAGTGTACTAGAACAAACATTATAGTGGTGGAGCAGGTTGACAGTGTTTTAAAGTGTTTTTCAAATCCCCACTCAACGTTTTCTAAAAGCTTCACTTACATATTCTAAGCCTTATTGGAGACCCAGGATAAACATTCAACCTTTTTCTTCCCGCATATCAAACCTTACATATATTGAGTATAGACTGTCTGTCCCTATACGCTTCCACTTTTTATTCTACGTCACTGCCTACAAATTTAGTAAAACAAAACAAGTTTTTTTTAACTGAAAGTAAGGAACGACGTTCAAAAAAACTTAAAAACGAACAGGAAAGTATACCCGTATATGAAAGGGGACTGTCCCCCCCTCCTCAAACGCCTCGGTCTTTACCGCTAAAGTTTTTTTATTGTTTAAAAAAAATAGAGTTGTGAGAAAGTTCATAACTTTTTTTAAAAAAGGCCCCCCCCGTTAAAGAGCGAAAGTCTGGTTTGAGTGGGGACAAGCCCCTTTCAGACACGGGATCTTTCAGGGGGTCTGTTCGTTTTCAAATTTTAAAACGTCGTTTGCAATTCAACTTTCAGTTAAGAAAACTTGTTATTTTTATTTAATTTTTGAATTAATGCAGGTTTTGATTTTTGGCTCATCCGTACATGAATAATCAAGAAAAAAATTGCATATTAATTTTACTTTTACTTTTATTTCGTTAAATTCGCTTTCCCTCAAAACTGTTGATTTGATTTTATTTACGAAACATTTTTATTAGTAATAAATAATCCACCGTAACTTACGAATTAACTTCGTAAACGAACTTAGTGTATTATTCATTTAATAGTTTTTTAATACGATATTAGGGGTTTCGACACCTAGTCAATACCAGATGCTCTTTAAGCTAAAGTTCGAATTTTGTCCCAACTCTTTAAAATGGACCCCTTAATCACAAAGGCCGTTAATTAGAATATAAATAGCTTCTTATTGAAAGCTACTAAAAAATTTAGCTTTGGCTTAAAGAGCAAGGTATTGGGACTAAGATGTGAAACACCAACCATATACGTAATATTTTCTCGTTCGTTTTAAGTTTAGATGTGGGGGGGGGGGGGTTGCTCCTTACTTTCCAGTTGTGAAAAAACTTGTTCTTTTTTAATTTAATTTCTGATCTTTTTCTTTAATAAATGATGGTGAAATCCGGAGCCCCCGCCATAGCAATGTCCCTTACCCCCTGATGAAAACTTCCTTCATGAGAATTATGATTTTCTTTCTCTCCTTCATATTTTATATCCCCCGACCCCCTCTACCATAAAAAATCCCCCCTGAAAACACGTCTGTATAAACTTCCTAATAACCAATACTAGGCTATATGTTAACATTTGGGTAGAAGTAATTACTTTCAGCCCATCTCACCCCGGGACTTCGGGGGAATAAGTCGATCCTTAAAAGACATAGTTATCATATTTTCGGACCATGCGGAACCAAAAATGGCTATCTCGAAATTTTTGATCTGGGGACTGGGAAAAGGACATGAGCGTGGGAGTGGGCCTAGTTTGCCCTCCTTTTTTTGGTCACTGGTAAACAAGGTGAACATAGAACTTTTAATTTCCGTTCGCTTAAGTGATTTATGCCCTCCCACGATATTATAGGGACCACTGGCGTCGATACGATCACCCCTGGGGGGCAAAAACAAACATTTTTTTTTTTTAAAAAAACAGATAAACACGCATCCGTGATCCTTTATTCACCAAAAATGAATTTTAATATAAATGCGATGCTCTCCGTTTGTAATTATTAGCCTAATTAGCCATATTAGTGGCGCAAATAAATTTGCAGGTGCCAGTCGGGCCCGCGCACAATTTATATTGTCACGTATCTGTAACTAAAAAATATTGTAACTACAACGACTTAACTACAAAAAAATTCTTAAATCTCAAAAGAGTGTAATAAATTCTACTCATAGATAACACGAAAGATTTTAGTTTATCTACAGCTCATTGAAAACCTGTACTATAGATTATTATGGGTTATACACTAGGTTCATTGGTGTACATCAAAATTGATGAAAAGGATAACTTAACAAGGATGGGGACTGACGCTGTTTTGGGACAAAAAAAGGACATCGACCTAGTGCTTGAACTCATTTTGTTTTTGTATCTTTGGTATCTAGTATCTTGTTTTTTGGTCTCTTCTTCTCATTTTTCAGTGACTAAGTGAACCAGGGAGAAATCAGTATAAATAGTGTATTGGCAAATTTAGTATAAGTGAAATGGGTAAGATCTCTCACATTTTGAAAAAATTACCTAATTCCGAAAGCTGACATGAAATGTCAACTGAAAACGCCAACCTAATAGTATGGTGTTTGTTGTGATTTTTTTTTTCGCCACGCACCAGCGACCAGTTTCCATATTTACAAGGTATCATCCTTTTTTAGAGCATGTGATGTATGCATGATTTTTTAAAATAAGTGAACGAAGAAGGGCAAGGTGGAAAAAGTATTTGACAATAATTTGACAAGGAGAGTTAGGGAGCCCATTATCGCTAAAAACGTTGAACAAATTGTATATGAATGGTTTTTTTTCCCATCATAAATAACACACAAGTTAGCTACACACGGAGTATTGAAAAAAAAGAAAAAACAAGAGAAAAAGAAAAAACGCACATAAGAGAGAACCAACAAGACTTCAATAAGAAATCTATATACCAGCATACTAACTCGTATTCAAAACTATCCTACGATAGCTCGGTACATATCATGTATTCAGGATGTGAGCGAACGCCGAAATCGAACGATTCGCCTCAGTAGCTGCAGTAGTCGCGGGTCCACAAACGCTTGTAATTTTAGAAACTCTTGAGGTTTCTTCTCCATGGCGGACACACTTAAAAGATACTTTGCATACTTATAGTAAAAACCCGACGGGACTGAGCGCTTACCTTTTTCGGTGAGGAGAGACCAAAACGGCGAGTTAGCCTGAGTGACAGAACACATGCTGGATCCCGAACACGCTGGAAGTAGAGCTTCCGAGTATAACGGCGGTTATACTATACGCTGTTGTCAGGTGTAGAAGTATGTTCCGTTATGCTTTTTTGATTGTGCCTTGTCTGAAAAATGCTCCAACCATTGCTTTCACGAGTAGACCCGTAGATCTGAAGCGATCGGCAGTCCAAGGGTAAGTTAGAGATGGTGTTTATGGATGCTCTTGTATATCATGCAGTATGCGCCTAGGAGCACGCTAATCGGAGTTGAATCTTAGTCGCGTTGCGGACGAAAAACAACTAACTTCACTTTTGGCCAGCGGTTAAAAGCTAGCCCACATCTTAGCATTATTCTATCCACTCAATATTAGGTTTGTTAAGTTAGTGCCTCAATCCTTGAAACAGACCTTACTTGCTTTAGTATATCATCAGCCGTGAATTGTATGATCGACACGTCTATACCTATGTACGAATGCAGCACGTTTTGGCAGATTCTTGAGGGACGATAATACTGTTGTTTGTTATAGGACGGAGGGGAGAAGTAATGGAGCCTTGCCGGATAACCTTTACGGACAGGTATAACTACGGTGGATACCACCAATAACCTGCGATGAGTGGGGACTTTAAGTCTTCACTTCTCAGTCTCCGATCCATGCTCCTCCATACAACGACAACCGAACGGTTCAACTCCGCGTTTACAAGCAAGAACTTAAGTATAAGTCGTGGATACCCGAGTCGAATGCTCTAAACGCACATCGTGGCATTGCGTAGTAGATTACACGTTGTTATCATTATTATCGTTGAGGCCACTGAGTCCAAAAAGATAGCCTATCAACTTGAATGAAAACATGGCTCGCGACTAGTACCACTTCTTAATACTCCGAATTGCGAATCGGGAGTATAACAAGCTTCACTCTTTTTTAGGTCACCAAAAAACAAGCATTTTCCATGAGTTTGCCCAGAATACCGGCGCCGCAACGTTATCAGTACGTTAGATCTGTAAAACTCAGTTTCCTGGGATTCATTCCCTTTTTTTGGGTAACTGGTGTAATCGACCGTCCAACACAAGAAAACATCGGGGACAACCGGACCGCAGTTAAAAAATCCTCGGGGTGGGGGATACATACAGAGCAAGTGTGATTTTCAACAAACTTTGGTCACCCCCAATATAGCCAGATGCATTCCACCAAAATATTAATCATCACCGCGAGAATACTTCTTTTTCAGTTTAGATAGGCATTTTATGACGCGATACTAGAGACAGTAACAACGAACACCGACACTTTCGTTCATTTTGACGCTAGGAGGGAGTCGAGCGCTTTTTCGAACTCTTTCCTCGGGAGCCTGTCGGTTTTTTTCTTTTTCTGGTTGAGAATTATCTCCTATAAAAAAAAACTGCCAGTTAAATCTGAAGAACAGGGGCATTTTTTTTTTGGTGTCGAAGTGCTGGACATGCTAAAAGCATGCTGTGTTACTACTTTGAGGTTACACATAGAGGATTAAACCGTCCCCGGCTGGAGGCTAAAAAGTTTTTTACATATTCTGGTGAGTTATTGTTTGCTATGCTCCAGAGTGATACAAGGACAACCTCGCCGAGGGATGTATAAGACTCCGCCAAGGTTAACTTCTATTTGTCGTGATCTTATGCCAACGTCTTTCAGAAAACTGGACAAGCAAATCTTCCCAAACTTTCTGTCAAAACCTTGTTCAGCTTCTATCAGAAGGTCTTTTTTTTCTTGTGGAGGGTGCATTTTGGACAGTTTCCCGTCAATTCTTCTATTGGCCGACAGGTGACGCTTGCACCAACTTGGCAATAAGAGCAGGCTAGAATTATTTAATTAATAGATCTTGAGTTAATCCTTTAGCTACTAAGTGAGCTGAGATGATAACTTCAGTTTAAATATGTCCGGCCGGGCCCTGTGACAAAAATAGGATAAAGATCCACCTCAGCCATTTGCGGGCGTATAGTGTGCGTCCAGTTGACGTTTTACATTTGCTGGGGTGTTTTTAAACAGGGACTAAGTAGCAAACGCACCGCCGCCCAAACCTTGCTGCAGCAAGGATCGAACCCTGGTGCTCACGTATTGTGCAAGCAGAGCATTCCAATTCACTCGTTGGCTGCAAACAGGTTTGGGCACTGTGACAAGATGCGGACACATCATTTACCAAATTGAAAAAATTTATTTTTAAAAAAGTGAAAAAAAACAGAAAGAAAAAGGAAAATAAGGAATGAGGACGCCAGAAAAGTCTTTTGAGGGAAGGAGATATGGTCCCCCGGGATTCTCAATAGGTTTGAGAAAGTGACATTTTTGAGAGAGTAAGAGGAGCCATTACCAATTCTCAAACAACGTTCATGAAATTCCTCTGGGACAAAAAGTTGCCGGCAATCTGAAAATGGAACATACGCATGGAAAGTATTACTGTTTTGAGAGACTGGGAGGCCTCAGAGTTTTCCTTTTAATGGTTCCACAAAATCTGGATTTTATTTTTTTAATATTATGCGAATGAAGACCACTCGAGGAAGAAAATCAAATATACACTAAAACGAAACTTGCAGGCTTTTTGTTAATTTTTATTTTTTCAGAGTCTGTTCATTTCATAGGTTGGAATTTTTGTTTGTGCTATTATACTCTGATTGATATTTATTAATTTTAATGGGACTTTCTCTACATAGAATCAACATAACACAAATTATAGTGGATACAAAAAAAAGAATTTAGTATTATACAAAAAAAAACATATTGATAATTCACGAAAAAGGAACAGTCTAATTAATTTTAAGTCAAGATTGTTAAATAAAATAGTTAAGTCAGAATTCGCAGTGTTTTTCTTTTGTTATGGCATAATGAAGCAAATAAAAAAGCTGAATGATACGTTGAAAAATTGCTTTTATTCTGACAATCATTACATAAATTTGGCAAATTCTTGCAATGTATTGAAAAGAATGCCTCAAGCTGCTTGGTCTTGCTGTTTACGACTGTTTTGGTTGCTTAAACCAGTGCAGGCTTGAGGCGCATTCTTGCAAATTTAGTTGCGCCTTAATATGCTATTAGGCTAATATAAACCGGAGAATCTTGCTTATTTATTTTAAATCAAATCTTTTTGTGAATTAAAAATCACGAATGCGTGTTTATCTGTTTTTTTTGTTGTTTTTTCCCCCAGGGGTGATCGTATCGACCCCAGTGGTTCCTAGAATATCGTGGAGGGCTCATTGGAACGGAAATTTAAAGTTTCTAGTGGCCCTTTTTAAGTGACCAAAAAAATTGGAGGCAACTAGGCCCCACTCCCACGCTCAGTTTTTTCCCAAAGTCCCCGATCAAAATTTTGAGATGCCATTTGTTCAGTCAGGTCGAAAAAGTATGATACTATGTCTTTGAGGACGACTTATCTCCCCGAAGTCCCCGGGGAGAAGGGCTGGAAGTAATGAAACTTTACCAATGTTTACCATATAGCCTAGTATTGGTTATTAGGGTATATGTGATACGGACGTTTTCAGGTGGGATTTTTTCTGGTTTGAGGGGGGGGTCGGGGGTTATATGGGAGGATCTTTCCATGAAGGAAGTTTTCACGGGGAAGGGAAATTTGCTATGGAGGGGGCTATCCGGATTTCCCATCATTATTAAAGAAAGAGATCAGAAATTAAATTAAAAAAGACAAGTTTTTCAAATTACTGAAAGTAAGGAGCAAACATCAAAAACTTAAAACGAACGGAAATTATTACGTATATGATTGGGTTCATCATCCTAGTCAAGACCTTGCTCTTTAAAGCCAAAGATTTTTTAGTACCTTTCATAAGAGCTATTTCTTAATGAGTAACGGCCTTTGTGATTAAGGGTCATTTTAAAGAGTTAGGGACAAATTCGAACTTTAGCTGAATAGATCGCATGGTATTGACTATGGGTCGAAAACCCCTCTACATACGTATTAAAAAACTATTTGTTTTAATATAGAAGGTTGGTCCTTTTACGTAAGTTAACGTCAGTTTTACGTATATTTGATTACTAGATAAAAACGTTCGTAAATAAAACTCAAATGCAAGTTGTGGATGTGAGTTTGGAAAGCGATAACTTTCACTACGAAATAAAAGTAAAATTAATAGTGCAATTAATTAGTTTTTGATTATTCATGTACGGTGAGCCAAAATCAAAATACCTTGCAATTTATCATCAAAAATTACAAATAAAGCTAAGCAACGTTTTTTTAACTGAAATAAGGTATACGGACGTTAAATTTTAAAAAGCACGAACAGAAAGTATCCCTAGTGGAGTATGAAAGTTGGCTCGCCAATCCCCTCAAACTGCTTCCGCAATCTTTACGCTAAAGTTTTGACTTTCCTCACAACATCTCATAATTTTTTTTAAACAATAAAAAAAAACTTTAGCGTAAAGAGACCGAAGGCGTTTTGAGGATTAGGGGAACGAGTCTCCTTTCAATATACGGGATAATTTCTGAAAAACATTCCTTTAAAGTTTTAATGTCTGTCGTTGCCTTACTTTCAGTTAAAAAAAAACTTGTTTTTTTTTGTACTTAATTTGTACATGGCCATACACGTAGATAAAGTGGAAAGCTACCAGGGACATCTGTCCAAACTACTCAAGTAAGGTTTGAATGGTTAGAAAGGTAAAATGGTTTAGTCCTGGGTTCTCCCAAAAAGGTTAGAATCATTAAAGTGAAGCTTTTAGAAAACGTTGAGTGGGATTAGAATCAAACTTTCAAAACTGTACAACCTGATCCCTCAAAGGTATATGTTTCTAGGATTACACTACTCTGTTTACATACATGTTACCCTTTGTTTGTCTAGCGCATATCTTTGTACCTGTTTTGCATACTACATATCTTTGTTTGCCCTTTCTCCAGCCTAAAGTTTGTACTTTGGTGCATGACCTTTGTGGCATTTTATCTGATATGACGACCCAATATCGAAACAGTTTGGTGGTAAACGAAAATCTGTAAGCAAGGAGCGACACGGCTCTAGTAACTGAAACTCAAAAATCGGAATTTTGATACCAATAGATATATCAAACTGTATGTGCTTTAATTAATGCTGATTTGCAAAGAATAGATTTCATTAAGTTTGTCTTATCCGTGCAAAGGTTACAAGCTTCTGATAAATAATTTCCTGATTGTAGAAAATAGGGGGAAACAACCCCCTAAAAGTCAAGTGACGCTACTAAGAAAATCATGTGTGGCATCAGATTTGGAGTTTGCCTCAGAGAAACCCTACTGTATATGCATTTCAAGCTTCCTGTCTGCAAAAATGTGGAATTACTGTCTTTTTGCCAGAGGCAAGATCTGGCAGCGGATACCTGTTTATTTGTTTGTTCGTTGTTTTTTTTATCCAGGTGGTGATCGTTAACCGGACCTTGTGTTCACTAGAATTTAGAGTGGAAATAGTCTCAATTCAAAAAGAAATATAAAAGCTTTTAGGTGCCTTTTTAAGTGACCAAAATGATTGTGAATTTAGACAACTAGGCTTCTTTTCTTCTTCTCTTCTTCTGGCCTGAAAAATTCCTCTGGCCCCTTTCGTTCTTCTGCCCCTGCTGTTCTTTCCTTTCAGTCTGCTCATGTCTGTTCTTCTTATTCTTTCTGTCTGGTTCTTTCTTTCTTTCTGGATTTCAGCAAAATTCTTCCTTCTGGTCTTTGCTCTTCTTTCTCTGCTTTTCTGTCTGTTTCATCTGTTCTTCCTGAGTTTCATGTTCTTTCTTCCTCTTGTCTTTCTTTCTGAATCCTTCTTCTTTCTGCGTGTCCTTTCTCTTCTGCTTCTGCCTTCTTCTTTCTCTTTTCTTTCTGTCTTGTTTCTGATGCCCCTTTTTTTCCCCAAAATCGTAGGTCAACATTTGCAGGGAGCCTTTTCGTTCACTTAGTTGAATGGCCCAAAAGTATGCCCTCTATAAACAATCAACACCCACAGCCCCAATGGGAAAGGTCCTTTAAGTTTGTAAAATTTGCCCATTGTTTCGAGCATAGTATATGTTCATTGGTGATGTGTATATAAATTTCCGGGGTGCTGGGGTCGTTGGGACAAAGTTCTTCTTTTTTTTTTCACGGGGAATTTTCCATAAGTAGGGATGTTTCCAGGTAGGTGAAGGAATGTTCAGGGGAAATTAAATACACTGGGTGAATTTACTAGAATTCTATACACAATTCTTCGTTTTATGTCTGAAGAAATTCTCTTTGGCCGTCAAGGACAATTATACACGCATGGAGTGGTTAATGAGTCATTTGTCCCGGTGGGTAAATTTCACCGGAGTGTGAATTGTCTAAGGATAGTTTGTGTTGGGGAGGGGGGTGTCTCCGTGGGTGGGGCCAGATGTCCTGGCATACTATTAAAAAAATGATCAAACGGTATTTAACGAAAAAGATTCAAGTTTTTCACCAACTGAAAGTAAGGTGGATCTAACAGAAAACTTATCAAAAGAACAGAAATAATTGCGTTATATAAAGGCATTTGGTCCCCTCCTTCAACATTTTCTTCGCGATTAGGCTAAAGTTCTGAAAATGTTTGTCCCAATTCTTTAAGAATGTCGACTCCTGAGCCAAATCCACAGGACCGTTAATTAAGACAATAATAGCTTTTTATAAAGTCCTAAAAAATTAGTTGTACGAGTGAGGCGTGGAGGGAGGGAAACTCCCCTTTATAGTACACATAAAATTTCTTGTTTTGTTTGATGCCATTGGTTAATGTTGCGATCCTTACCTTCAGTTGAATTTTTTTTTTTTTTAATTTAATGTTCTAATTAGAAGGAGAATAGGATAATCTTTTTTTCTTTCCCCGTATCTAGCGTCCAATTTTATTTATCCTCTAAGACATTCCCAGTGCAAATGCGTATGCCTAGGACAAATGTTAAATAAAACAACATATTATATCTTGCATCAACGAACAACTATTCTTGCATGGTTATTGGCTATGATACGTTGCACCTTCGAAAATTTTTTCCAGTAAGCACTGCGTAAACTTTAGCGTGATAAATCAAACAAAACGTTTTTTTAAACGAAAGTAATGAGCGACATTTGTGAAAACTTAAAACGAACCGTAAAATATTCACGTTTATCAAAGGGGCTGTCCCACTACCTAACGCCTCGCTCTTGACGTGCTAAAGTTTTTCATTGTTTTAATAAAAGTATAAGTTATGCGACACAAAAGTCAACAAATTTGAGCGTAAAGGAGTGAGGCGTTCTCCGCTGCTAGGATGGGAACAGTCCACCTTTCATATACGTGAGATAATTTTCGTTTCGTTTTAAGTTTTAATGTCGCTCCTACTTTTCAGTTTTAAAGAAACTGTGTTTTTCGTTTATTAAATTTCCTGATCGGTTTTTAGTTACTGCAACTTTTAGTTGGTTTTCGGCTCCACCGGTCTTGAATAAGTAAACGTAAAATTTGCATAAACAATTGATTACTTTTCGTTTGACTAAAATGGATAGTCTCTAAATTTGGTTATGACGTAATTTACAAATCAACTCACGTTAACTAACTTCTATATTCGTATTCATTTTCATTAATAGTAAAAAATACAAAAGTTTGCAGATTTTTGTCAGATATTAGCTATGGGAAATCTATGTATAGGTTTTCTGATTATGGCTTGAATCTGACGTGGTGTTTTCATTAAACATTTCTTTCACTTGTAGGGGATGTTTCCTTCCCCCCTCTTTAAAAAATCGAGGTAAATTTTTCTCAGGCTCGTATCCTTTGATGAGTACTACTAAACTTAGATAAATTTTTTTTATATATTTAGAACATCAGCATATATAACACTATTGCTTTTGATACATGTGTTGATATTTCAAAAAATTCCCAGCCGTAATCGATTGTTTTTTCATTGTTTTTTTTTTTTTTTTTATTCACGTAATATGTTATTACGTATATGAGGGGGTTCATCCCCTTAGTCCAATACCTCGCTCTTTTACGTTTAAAAGTTAAAAAACATAATTTAATTCAACAAAAACCCTGTGAATCACACAAAGGCCGTTTCGTTAGAATAGATAGCTCTTTAGAAGAGCAATAAAAAATACTGTTAGCGAAAAGAGCGACGGGTATTGACTTGGGGTAGAAAAACCCCCTCTATATACGTTATAATTTTCTGTTCGTTTTAAGTTCTAATTGTTGCTTCGTATTTTCAGTTGAAAAGAACCTGTTTTTTTTTAATTTAATTTCTGATCGTTTTTTTTTAAATAATGCTTGGAAATCCGGCGGCCCCATTCATATTAAATAGCCCCCTACGCCAAAGGAACTACCGTCCACGGTGAAAGACTCCCTAGTAACCCCCCTCTCTCCAGCCCCATTCCTCCATAAAAAAAAAATCCTTCCTGAAAATCGGGACTGTATACTTCCCAATAACCAATATAATAATGCTGGCAAGTCCAGGCGCCCCCATTCAACGGCAATTTTCCCTGTCCCCCATGAAAAACTTCCTTCATGGACCGATCCTCCAACATAACCCCCGAAGGAGAGAAAAAAGAAAAAACCCGCCCCCCCCCCCCCCGCCCCCCATCACTAATACCATAAAAAAAACCCTTCCTGAAAACGTTATCTTGTTTATACTTCCCAATAACCAATCCTATATGTTAACATTGTAAAGTTCATCAACTTTTAAGCCCCTCCCCCCGGGGACTTCGGGGGGGATTAAGTCAATCCTAAAAGGGGACATATTTTCGACCTTTTATGTTCTTTGTATTACAAAAATGGCTATCTTCAAATTTTCTTGATCAGATGACTGGTGAAAAAAATGATGCTTGGGAGGGGGCCTAGTTGCCCATCCATTTTTTTTGGTCAACTTAAAGAAGAGCACTATGAACTTTTTGAATTTTCCGTTCCATGATGATTCTCCCGACGATATTTTTCCTTTAGGACTATCGGGTCGATTACGAAAATCACCCATCTGGGGAAAAACTATAAATTATATACAAATAAACACTGCATCCGTGTATCTTTCTTCTTAGCAAAAAAATGCAAATTCCACATTTTTTGTAGATAGGAGCTTTGAAACCTCCCCTATAGTAGGGTGTCTCATGATACGCCTGAATTATGATGGTGCGAATTTTCATTAAGTTCAATAAATTTTAGGGGGTCTTTTCCTCCCCCTATTTTTGAAAATCAGCCAAATTTTTCTTCAGGATTGTCTTTAACTTTTTATGGGTAGCACTAGAACTTTATAGAAAATTATGTATTTTGAAGTCAGCATTGAAATCTGAATTCTTTTGATGTATACTATTGGTAATCCAAAAAAACCGTTTTCTCTAGAGTTTCGGTTACCATTGAGCCGGTGGTCGCTTCCTTAACTTACACAGGTTCGTTACCACGAACTGTTTGAATAAGGAGTAAGTTTGAGGAGAGGGGCTTCCCTTATCCCCCGGATCCTTACGGTTAAAGCTACGAAACAGTAAAGAGTTTCTAAAAACAGGGGACAGGTTGCTTTTGGCTTTTATTAGACAATGCAAACAAAATATATAACAACAGCTCTAGATATTTCCGATGGTACATAACAATAAGAAGATATATTTTAAAATTCATGCAACGTTTAGATTTTTATTTAGATTTAGAAAAGACGATTTTACCAACGTGCATTATTCAACGCACATTTATTTATTATTCAACGCTTTATTCAACGTATTTTTAAAAGACATTCAACCGTTTAATTAACTTTTTAAGTCAATAGAACCGGAAAACTTGCTGTGATCGGCAAGGATTATTTTATTTCAGTATAAAATATGGTTATGTTGTTTAATTTTGAAAGGGACTTTTAGTAACTCTACTGCATGATTGATGACTGACTATGTCATCTAAATATCTTAGAGCTTTTTGTATAGGTATTCTTTTGCTTCCCTTATAGTGAATTAAGAAGTAAAAAAAAAAAACATGTCCTTATTTGGAACTCTTATGTTTTTTTCTTCATAGAAAAAGTTAGTGTGGGCCTTGAAAAAAAATATCCACGTTCAGGGTTTAACTGAAATAGTTTATGTGAGTATAACTAAAATAGCAAAGGGTATTCCCGTATAGGCTAGTCCTTGGAATCACCAAAGTTATAACTATGCTTTTACCTCTGGCCTCTCTCTTTTTCCAACTAGGCTGGTTGGCCTCTTGAGTATCAGCCAGCCTCTTCAGAAGGGTTAAATTTCAAGATAATATTTACCTGGAATTTAGAGGGGGGACACCTTACTTCCTAACAGGAGGACACTGACCTCAGTGCTATACCCTGAAAAAGTACAAGTGGAGCACTAATTACCCACTTCCCAACAAGTTTTTATGTGTGAATATAAAAACAATCTTTTTTGGTAAAGTAATGGTGCCTAACTAAACTTAAAGAACCTTGTCCCCTACAGAGATCGGCGTAGAATGAAGGACCACATAAGCATGTTAAATATCTGATATTCGGTATATTACTCCCTACTTACCAATAGGACTGGAACGATTCTGTTACTCCATCTGTAAAAAAATGTCTTTATAGAAGAATATTCGGGAGCTTGTCCCCCTCTCCTTTGTAGACTTTTTTATTGTGAGAAGACTTCTCAAAATTGGTAAAACCTAAATATTTTGTTTTCAAGTTTTTTAAACTCAATGGGTGAGTAGGTCCTCCATTGTAGTTTTGTCAAAATCCCGACGACCCCTGCCGTTTGTATATTGATTATCTCATTACAAGAATTCAGGACCCCTCCCTACTCCTCCAACGGTGGTAGGGCAATCGGTTCTAACTTCCATTCGTGTTTGAGACCTAAAGAGTCTTCATAACTTTGATTCCATTTATAACAAATACAAGTAAACTGTTTATAAAAAAAAAAACAGAAAATTCATGTGCTGTATGTCTTCTTCCTAACATTAAGTGGCTTAGATAACTTCAAATAATAGTTATAGATCACAACATAACCATACTCAAGCTTGACCCGAATGTTTGAACACGATTCCGCCGAATGAAGGTGTATTGTTTTTTTGTGTTTTGCCTCTTCTCTACAAGAAATTTGTAAATTTTTCTACCCACTTTCAGAAAAAAAAAAATATATATGTCCAACTGTTTATGCAGAACCATCTTAAGGTTATACAAAACTTATGATTCGAGTTTTCTTATCAGATACGAACACCTGTAGCATTGCCTAATTTACAGAGTTCATGTTAACTAATATGCATTATCTTTTTTTCTCGGACCCCATCATAATGGTAGAAGTTACTAATAATGATACTTTGAGGTTGAAAATTGAAAATTCTAATTGACGTTTTAACGATGGTAAAAATTTAAGGGCAATCAAAGCCCTGTCTTACTCCTCTGTGTATTCCCCCCTTCGTATCCCCCCTAATATCAGATAATAATTGTTGAGATCGTCATGAGTCATTGTTTTTAAGATTGTCCATATTTTTTAATAATAATATGGGCTACCAAGATAATGACTACGTGGTATGTAATACCCCCCCGCCTTAAGCCATTGAGGGCACTAACTGTAAAAACTATACAAATTTTACAATGTTTGGCAGATGGCGTTCTTTTGTAATGGAAAAAAAGGGCATTACATTGGTATTGGGTTTGATTGGCTCAATAACTTTCAGGGATGTTAATCTATATATTGTGTTGGGAGGAGGAAGAGTGTTATGGTGGGTCAGAAACATCCAAAACTTTTTTGTCCCCACCCCCCCCCCAATTTTCAGTTTGAAACTGGACCAGCCATAAATCCTGGGCCATGATATGGTGTAAAGTGATGTTATGCTATAGTTAAAATGAAAAAGGTTATGGTTGTGTTGTAAGTACCATTATAGTTGCCACCCAGATGTTACAAGCTGATTATATCGTAAGGTTCGGGTTGGTACCTTATTACTCCCTTTATAGCGAATATAATTACGGTTCCTAACGTAAATAAACCTTTGGTATCATGCCCCTAGGCTTTGAACTGCCTTAACATTGGCGCACCTACTTGGGTTAATCGAGGAGTACTTAAAATAACGTGTATAAAGGCTTGGTATATAGTACTTTTATTGATGGCAACAACAAGGCAATGCCAGGGTCTGGCTATACAAGAGAGGTCACTGGGACCTAATGGGTTTCAGAAGAATCAACAATTACAATCATCATCTGTTGAATACACATTACAAGACATAAAACACTTAGAATTTTTCCCTAGGTAGTTCCCAAGATATTAATTTCTGACCATGAGGTCCGTCCGACATAAAATTAGTATTTTTGTCCCAATCCCATAAAAAGTATCTTATACTGTTAACTCAACCATGTTATATCGGCCCACTGTGACGCGCCACCCTCCGTATAAAAAGCTGACAGTGATTAGGAAGAATGTCTATAATATTTCTTTTTAGGTACTACACCCCCCCAAAGACACATTCCATTTAGAGAGAAGAAGAATTGACTTAGGGACACCAATTGTTTAACCAAAATTATCCTGATAATTGTGGCCAACAAGCCAATTAGTCATGGAAGATTGTTTGTGAATTAGCAGATGGTTGTGAAGTAACCTACGAATTTAATACGTGCGGTTCGTGAAGGAAAAACTCTGAACAGAACAAGGGGAGTGATCAAATACCTTCGGGCTGTCATACTCCAGAGAGTGTTCCTGATGGATCGGTGTTTACCTTTCGTGAAGGCTTTGAATAAAGAAGGCATTGATATCTAATTTGCTAGATTGCTTTTAGATTGTCGGATTTGTAAAGTTAACCATGTGATAAATTGGGTGGATACACCACTGCATATTGCTGCTAGAAAAAGTGCTAACAAGAAAGATTGTGGAAAACTATATATTAGAAAAAATGGTGCCAAAGCTGACTTAAGAGACTATTGAAGGTGAGACCAGGATCCTTGCATACTGCAAGTACAATACAATCAGGATGGACTAAGTTTAGATTGTTGATTAGCTATAAAGCTTATATAAATAGCCTCCAGAGGATGATGGAGATACACCACTGCATATTGATGCTAGAAAAGGTCTAGCAAGCAAGATTGTGGAACTATTATTAGAAAATGGTGCTCAAAGCTTGACTTATAGAGACTATGAAGGTGTAGAAAACACCACTGCATTTGGCAGCTATATATTTATAGGCAACCAAGAAGATTTGTCGGAACTATTATTAGTGAAAATGGTGCGAAAGCTGACTTAAGAGACATTTAGAGTAGAAACAGCCTTGCATTACTGGCAGTAGAAAAACATCAGGAAGGAATAGTTAATTTGTTGTTAAGGCTATAAAGCTAATATAAATACTCAAGATGAAGATGGAAATTATCACCACTGCATTTGGCAGCTAGATAACTAGCAACGAGACGATTGTGTGAAACTATTTATTAGAAAATGGTGGCCAAAGCTGACTTAAGAGAACATTATAAGGTAAGAACAGCCTTGTGCATACTTGCAGTAGTAATACCAGCAGGAAGGAATAGTTAATTTGTTTGATCCGCTATAAAAAGCTTATATAAATACTTCAAGATGGATGATGGAAGATGACACCACTGCATATTGGCTATATATGCATATGCAGATAACTGCATATAGAAAAGGTCTACAAGGAAGATTGTGGAGACTTATCTTTAGAAAATGGTGCGCAAAATCTGATCTTTAAGAGAGGGGTGGGGAAAAACATTAGAGGTAGAACAGCCTTGTGCATTACTGTAAAGCAGCTGAATACCCAACAGGGCAGGAATATTTAAATTGTTGATAAGCTATATATATGCTATGATTGTTGTAAACACTCAAGATGAAGTATGGGCACATACACCACTGCATTTGGCAAGCTGGATAATAGCAACTAGACACGATTGTGTATAACTATTATTAGAAAATGGTGTTGCGATAATGTCTGACTTAAGAGACATTAGAGGTTAGAAAACAGGCACTTCATTGTTCCTGTGGAAATGTGTAACATGAGACGACTTGGCGAGATCTTGATAGATTCGATTATGAATTTGAAATTATTGCAGCCTTATATGGAATTTGGGTTTACATAAATATTACGTGTGTCAGAATGGGGACATACACCTCTTGGTTTAATTCTAACTGATGGGTTTTTGACTGACCTAAATCTCTCTAATTCAGCCTATATGTCATCCACATAGCTAAAATTGAAAACTTGTTGCCAATTTATTATGTCATTGAAAAAAATTTGCTATTTAGCAAATGAAAGCAAAGACAAAAATACCATGATATTTCGCAGGGGTGATTTTGAGAAGGAGTGTTTGCAGGATCAATGTTGTGAGAGAACTGGTATAAGAAATGAACTATTGAAAAGATTTGTGGATTGTCCTAATTTCTTTTTATATGACATTTTGAACCCAAAAAAAAAAAAGGATATGCAATCGTTGGCAGTGTACATGAGGAATGTGAAAATGTAGTTAAAGCCTTTTTGAATCGCCAGGCTGTGGAATAGGAATTTCCATTGTATGCTGCCATAATAAAAAAGGTTCATTTCAGAAACAGGTATTGAAAAAGGAACAGAGTTACTTGAAACTTGGGCCTCTTGGAAGTTTGTAATTCTTCTTTTAAAACAACCTTACTGACTTACATATTGGCTGCACTGAAAAAATATTGTAGTTATCTCAGTAACAAAGACTTGGAAAATTTGATAGATAGTATTTATTTAAATCAACATTGGGCATGCAAATTAAGGAGGAATGAACGGAAACCGAGGTGCGTCTGAAATTAAATAAACTCAGTTTGTTTTGGCCACTTAAAGGGAAGATATTTGAAAAGTTAATTTTACAGGTGTTTTTTCTAAAACAAGCTGTTTTTACGGAAACGGCTGCATCTGTAACATGCATTCAAAGAGACAAAGATTGCTATTTTCCCTAATCATTGAATTCTAGTTCGTATCAAGTTTATACATTTCATCTTCTGAATCAGAATTATTATATTGCTTATACTTTTTCCTTTTGGAAGGAGCCAAAATTAGATAAAAAATTGAAAATGCAAGTCTTGCGAGATTGAAAGATCTGAATCATCAGCTATTTAGTTTATGTAATTAATGTCGCTTTTTTGTGTTCATAATACCAAAACCGTAGAGAGAGAGTAGAAAAAGATGGCCCACTAAGAAACTGCAACAATGGGAAACATTAACCTTAATGGTTGGCAAAAGGACTATCTTTTAGAAGAGGCATTGGCGTCAAGCTAAAAGAATAATAGTAGCGTATATGTTATGTGCACTTAAATAACCACATATTGCTAATGCTTCGAATTATAAAACCAAAATTTTCATTTACGAAAGTAGTAATAGAATTAACATTAGACCGAGTGCAAATTAAGATAATTTTGAATTTAAATACAAACAATATTGGCGTGAAATTGTGTTTAAGGGTTTTATTATTTGTTTGAACATATATTAATGTAATTTGAAAAGTGAATTTTTTAATTGAAAAATAGATAGTCATTTTACAAAGGGAATAAAAATGAAAACTTAAAGGAATACTATTCATATTAGAATTTGATTGAAGAATACAAAATCAATCATAAAATGAAAGAAGTCAATGACTAATGGAAAACATTTTCAGGGGCCAAAGCAGTGAGACTTAGCTCATCCTGAACGGGTGGAATTGGATTGTAATCAAGCAAGTTATTTGGTCTTTAGTGGTAGATAACAGTACCTAACTGTTAGGCTTATGAATTAAAGCTTTGTTTGTTATTAGAGCATTAAATGTATTCCAATATAAATAAAGCCAATAGTTATCAATAAAATATCAAATGGTTTGGTTAAAATAATATTTTTATAATCGGTTGAAAGACCAGCTGTTACAAGAGAAAGAATTTCTATATAGGCCTGTTACATTATCAGTTGAGTTATTTTTTTAAACTACTCTAGGCCCTCAGGCCTTAGACTTTGTGTTTATGTGTTTACTTTATCTTTTTGAGTGAGTATTATGTAATATAAACTAAATTCAAGTAAATAAAAAAAGACTGCCCAGGAAAATGCTAGATTAGTGGGTTATATATAATACATAATAAATTTAAGTCATGGACTTTAGTTTATAACCGTAGTAAGCGTACGTAGTGTAAAATATTTGTTACAAGTACACCCAAAATGCACAGCAAAGTATCTTAAAGTCAAGTATCTAATTGTCTCTAAGTCCGGCTTTCGCACCATTTTCTAATAATAGTTTCACAATCTTCTCGTTGCTATATCCAGCTGCCAAATTTGCAGTGGTGTATTTTCCATCTTCATCTTGATGTATTTACATTAGCTTTTATAGCTTATCAACCAATAAAAAAACTATTCCTTCCTGTTTTGTATTCTACTGCAGTATGCAAAGGCTGTTCTACCTCTAATGTCCTTTAAGTCAGTTCGCACCATTTTCTAAATAATATTCCACAATCTTCTTGTATGCCTTTTCTATATGCAGTATATGCATATGCATACATAGCAATATGCAGTGGTTTTTTGTATCTCCGATCATCATCTTGAGTATTTATGTAAGCTTTATAGGCGTATCAACAAAAATTAACTATTCCTTCCTGCTGGTATACTACTGCAGTATGCAAGGCTGTTCTACCTCTAATGTCTCTTAAGTCAGCTTTGGCACCATTTTCTAATAATAGTTTCACAATCTTCTCGGTGCTATATCTAGCTGCCAAATGCAGTGGTGTATTTTCCATCTTCATCTTGAGTATTTATATTTAGCTTTATAGCTTAACAACAAATAACTATTCCTTCCTGATGTTTTTCTACTGCAGTATGCAAGGCTGTTCTACCTCTAATGTCTCTTACGTCAGCTTTCGCACCATTTTTCTAATATCTTTAGGTCCACAATCTTCTTATTGCTATAATATCCAGACTGCCAAATGTCAAGTGGTGTTTTCTCCAACTGTCATAGTCTCTTAATCAGTAGCTTTTGGCACCAATTTTCTATCTATGGATTCCACAATCTTCTTGTAAGCCTTTTCTTAGCAGCAATAATGCAGTGGTGCTAATCTCCCATCTTTCATCTTGATTATTTTATATATAGCTTTATACTTAATCACACAAATTTAACTAGTTCCATCCTGATTGTATTTTAACTGCAAGTATGCAGTGCTGTTCTACCTTCCATAGTGCTCTTAAGTCAGCTTTGGCAAATGGCAAAAGAAAACACAAAAAAATAACGCAGAGGCAAAAAAAGCAAAAAACATGCAAAGGCAAGGGCATGGCAAAGCAACTTGGCAAAAACAAAGTGGCAGAAAAAAACAAAAAAATAAAAAAAAAAAGAAGGCAAAATTAGGGATAAATACAAAGCAATCAAATAAAAAAAAAAAAAAAAAAAGGAAAAATGGCCAAAAAAAAAAGAAACAAAAGAAACAAAGCAAAAAATAAAAAAAAAAAAAAAAAACGAAAAAAAAAAAAAAGAAATAAAAAAAAAAAACACAAAAAAAATGGCAGCAAAAAAAAAAAAAAAAAAAGGCACAAAACAGCAATAAAAACAAAAAAAAAAAAGGCAAAAAAAAGGCAAAAAAAAAAAAAAAAAAAAGGCAAAAAAAGAAAAGGCACACAAAAAAAAAAACATTGGGCAAAAAAAAACAAAGAAAAGGCAACAAAAAAAAAAAACAAAAACAAAAAAAGGCAGGCAAAATAACAAGAAAAAAAAAAGCCACATGTGCAAAACAAATAAAAAAAAAAAAAAACAACTCATTTTCCTAATAATAGTTTCCACAATCTTCTTGTAGCTTTTCTAGCAGCAATAGGCAGTGTATATCCCCCAATTTATCCTGGTTACTTTACAAACCGCAATCTAAAAGCAATCTAGCAATTTAATATATTCTTCTTTATTCAAAGCCTCACGACGTAACACATATCACAATCAGACCACTCTTTTGAGTAATGACAGCCCGATAGGTATTTGAGTCAAACTCCCTTGTTTCTTTCGATTTTCCTCCACGAACCGCACGTATTAAATCTTAGGTTACTTCTACAACCATCTGCTAATTCAACAAACAATCCTTCCATGACTAATGTGGCTGTGTGTGTGTCATTACCAATTATCAGGATTTAATTTTGGTTAAAATTGATTGTTCTCTAATTCAATAATTCTTCTCTAAATGAATGTTCTTTGTTAGTACCTAAAAAATAAATATTATAGACATCTTCCGAGATCACTCTTATTTTATCCGAAGGGTTGGGGTCATACGTAAGATGTGCAACACACCAACTTACATGTCTGTTAGTTATTCAATCCCAATAGGTTTTTTTTTTTTTTTGTAAAAAAAAAAAAAGTAGAAATTAGCAAGCGGAAAACCACTGTAATACGGGAATTTAAAGGGAATTTTTATTTGATTGGAGCTCAGTTTAGGGGAGTGATGCAACTCTCAATTAGGATCCATAAAGCGGGCCTCTCCCCATTCTCTGTGATCAAACATTTTTCAACATCTCATCAAAAACAGGGAAACAAGAATATGATTCGACACGTTTAGCTTCCTACCTGGCCAAATCATTATCAAGTTACTTGCAAATTCCCATTTTTTTTTCTACAAAATTAGGGCATTAATTAAATCTATTCAATAGACTTTACGCCTCTCTCGTAACGTTCTAATGTCCTTTGCGTTCTTATGACCTTTCCGCTTGGCCTCAGATGAATGGTCAAAAAACATACAATCGTTAGCATAGATTTCTTGGATATATATATCATGTGAAAGCCAACTCACCTTTGTAAAGTGAATTGAGGACATTTTTACAATGTGATAAAGCTTTGTTGGGTAGCCATGTCTGCAGGTTCTGCGTATACGTGTTTTGTACGTTTCAAAACGAATGGACTGATTCTTAATATACTTTTTTCATACCGAAGGTTTTTTTTTCAAAAAAAGTAACAGGAGCTCCCATTAATCCAAAAATTGAGTAAAAAATAAAGTCAATTAAATCAAAAACAAAAATACATTTTAAATGTTTTCACTCTATATTGCTTTATATAATAAAAAACTATCCAAAAGTTTAAAGGAAATAGAATATTAGTATATGTATGTTTAAACTGACAATTTCACGGTAATGTTGTTTTTTTCTTTCATTTAAAGTCGCAAATTATGTTCTGGCCTCGAGAAGCCAGGGGGGTTATCAGCCCTACTCATGTTAATTTTTGCTCGTTTTTTCTTTTTAGATTCGGCTATTTATTGTTTTGGATTTCATTTATTTCTTGATGGTGATTTTTCGGTAGTTTTTATGCTTAGAAGATTATTTAAATTTATTTCTGCTCATTTTTGGTTTTTTTGATATGTTGATACTCTTATTACTTTTCCTTTGAAAAAACTTGGTTTTGTTTAAAAAAGTTTTATCAAATTATTATTTTCTTTTTGTGTTCTGTTCATTTCATTGACATAGTGTCTTTCAGTGAAACAAGTGTATATTTATATACTTTGTTTTTTCATAAGAATCCAGAGTTTGGTTTGGCTATTTGTATGTTGGGACGGAAACTTATTTCAACAATTTTTTACTTTTCTGTACATCAAAGAGTATTGTTAGTTTAATTTTAAAGATCATTCCTAAAGTTGACATGAACAGATAATACTTAATATCATTCCCAAAACATTCCATCTATGTTCTTTGAAAGCCTGGTAATACACTTAGACCCTATTTGATTTATTTAAATTGGAAGAGCATAAGTTGTAATAGTAGCATCCCGGAAAAGTTAGCATTTTTATTAACCCAGTCGTTCTAGAGATGGTGCGCTGAGGTTTCTTTTCTATTGGATATTTATTCTTATACTTTTCTTATTTATTCACAACAGTGCTTTTCGATTTGTTTTAAAGCAAACATTTAGTTTTAAAGGCATAATGGGTTCTATTGACATAAATGTAGGAGATTGACAAACCCAATATTCCATAAGACATAGTTGACTGGCCAATCCTACTTATGACTAAACAAAAAATTGCTTTCTCAACCAATTTTTTACTGGATGTGTTTGGAAAATGAAAAGGAGGCTTGGTAAGGAAGGCCTCCAATCTCTTTTTATCACTTTAAAAGGGGCCCTAGAAACGTTTATTTATGTTTTTTTTTGGAATCGATTTTATTACATCTTTTTTAAAATTTTCAAATGATATTTCTACACATCAGTTACGCTATACTGATAGTTATATTTCTATCAAATCTATAAGATCGGTATTGCTTTAAATAAATATTGCTTATTATACCCTTTTTGAAAAATCCTGCATATTATAATAGTTTTTTTCATTTACTGTGAAACTCTCCCTAACATTACCGCAAGAGTTTCACCTTAATACCCTTAATCGTTCATGAGTTCATTAAGTAGATTTGTATAGTTTTGGTTACTAACTAATAAAAATACACCTAAAAGTTACGCTTAATAGTTTTTTTAGTACTTTTGACAAAAACCTCGTATTGTTCCAGTTAAACGACCCTTGGTTTCTTCATGAATCGTTCTAAAAGAAATTGGGCCAACATTTCCAAAAAACTTTAGCTGGAAGAGCGAGATGTTGAAAGGGGGGCAAACCCCTTATTATACTGTATTAATTTTCCTGACCATTTTAATGTTTTAATGTTTGCCTCCTTTACTTTTTGTCATAGTTGAAAACAACTTGCTTGTTTAGTTAATTTCTGATCGTTTTTTAGATACATCCCTGGAAATCTGGCTCCAACTCCAACGGTTAGAAAATATGACTGATTTTCCAAGATATATATTCTCTAGGACAAATTGCAAAACCCCGGTGACCCAAATAAAAAAAAAATTTAACCAGGACATTACCTTTAACCACTCCACGCGATAAAATGTGAGACGGAAAAGAGAAAGCGAGAAAGATATTTTATATTAAGTTATTTTGTATAGGAATACTGCCAAAATTCCCCCAGTGAATAATTTGCCCAGGACAAGTTCGCCGTCTGAGAAAACTTCCCCCATGAAAAAAAAAAACAGCAAGGAAAATTTGTCCTTCCAACCCTAAAAGGTCATGCTTCCCATAAACAAATACTATGCGGCGCCAATCAATGGGTAATTTTAACCTTAAAGGACCTATATTCCCTGGTTTTGTGGGGGGGGGGCATGTTATATTGTGAAAGGCATAGTTATTGGGCCTTTCAACTATGAGTGAACACAATGGCTAAATCAAAATCTTAAATCAGGACGATTTTGATTGGAAAAAGGTGGGCGTGAGGAGGGGGCTAGTACCCTCCAATCTTATCTGTGCTGCCTTAAAAAAATGGCATTAGAATTTTTATTTTCTGTTCGTATTAAACCCTCTTTAAATGCAAAAATCATTCTAGGACTGCTGTGTCCAATACGATCTCCCCCTGAAAAAAAGAACACGTTTCCGCGAATTTTCCTTCTTGTTAAAGTACACAAAATTCTACATTTTGACAGATAGAAGCTGTAACACCTCTACAGTAGGGTTCTCTGATACACGTAATCATAATGGTGTGATTTTTCATTTACAATTCTCTGACTTTAGGGGTATGTTTCCCCCCTTTGTATTCGTACACTGAGGCAAATTTTCTCGAGGCTCGTTTTAGCCATTGATGAGAAATACTAAACTTATGTAAACTCATATATTTGAAATCAGCATAAAAATTCGATTCTTTTGATTCGATTCTAATTGGTCTCAGAATTCCGTTTTTTTAGCAGTTTCTGTTACTATTAAGCGGGATGTTCACGGTTGTGGGATTTTGACATGCTCAAAGACACTACATAATTACGGGATCTTGTCAACAATTCTGAAACAAAATTAACTGTTTTGATACGGATGTTGATTTCGGGTAAATAGTAGGACCTGGAGTGGATGCTTTGGCCCTCTATTCACTTTTGAACTCTTTAAAATATGGGTTCAATTAGATTCTTCTGAATTCCAATCAAATAAGCCCCCTCCGATCCGGAGTTTTATACAACCATTTAGCTGTTCACCTTAAAAACCTGTGTTGTATTTATGCCTTAGTGGCAGTAACTTTACAAACCCTTGCTTATTTTTTTTGTTGTGTTTTTGGGCGGATATTGGATATCGATATTGATTGTATCGCACCAAAATATCAGATTATCAAAACAGTATTTTTAAATCGATATCTGAAATTGATATGATTTTCGCGTTATGCTTGTTTCTGGTATCTACCCGTGGGAACATCCAGCAGACTAGATCCAAAATAGAAAACTGTGTTCGGCAAATAGCAGAGAAGAAGAAACAAATCAATATATGCTGTACCTGAGTAGGAGTATGGCCGAGCCGGTCTTAGTTTAATCAAATAGTTTGTTGGTAACAAAACTGTAAAGTAAGGAGCCAACTTATCCAAAATAGTCAACAGAAAAAAAACTTTTTCTTGTATTAAAAACAGAATTTTTATAACTTTAATCGCGAACGCATAAAATGAATTGGCTTTTTATGCCGATTCCCAGATTATATAAAATTCATCAAGGTTCAAATGTACCCATGCAAAAAGGTATTAGTCTGAGAAAATTCGTATAATTTTTTTGTGTAGAAAGGGCGGGGAAACGTCCCTAAAAAAGTCAATGCATATTAGTAAACAACACACCTATCCAGAGTTTGGCATATCAGAGAACCATGACTTTAATTGTGTCTAGCTTCTATCTTGCTTATTTTATTAATTATTTAGATGAAATTTTGAATTAATTTTGCCAAGAAGAAAGATCACGAATGTCGTGTTATTGGTCGTTTTTTTTTGTTCTTTTCGTCTGTTTTTAGCCAGGGGGGATCGCATTGAGTCACAAACGGTCTTTTTTTCTTTTTTTTTTTTTTTTGTTTCTTTTTTTTTTTTTTTTTTTTTTTTTCAGGTTTTTTTTTTGTTTTTTTTTTTTTTTTTTTTTATTTTTTTTTTTTTTTTTTTTTTTTTTTTTTTTTTTTTCTTTTTTTTTTCATTTTTTTTTTTTTTTTTTCCTTTTTTTTCTTTTTTTTTTTTTTTTTTTTTTTTTTTTTTTTTCTTTCTTTTTTTTTTTTTTTTTTTTTTTTTTTTTTTTTTTTTTTTCGTTTTTTTTTTCATTTTTTTTTTTTTTTTTTTTTTTTCATAGAGGTGGGCCCGTTAGAACGGAAAATACAGTTCTAGTTCCCCCTTTCGCGACCAAAAGGATTGGAGGGCAACTATAGCCCTCCCTCCTCACATGCTCCTTTTCCCCCCAAGGTCATCCAATTCAACATTTTGAGATAGCCATTTTTGATCTTTATTGTTTTATGAGTTGGAGAAGGTTATTATCAATGCCCTCTGGGGTAAACAGGTTTGGTTGGTGGGGGTACAAAATAGATTGTTTGGGGGGGGTGGGTTTTTTTGTTATTCTTAATTTTAAAATGTTTGAAAAACAGATAAAAAAATTGTGTATTATTTCATTTTTGTTACGCTTTTTACTATTCGGTTTAAAAAAAACATTTTCAGAGGGGGTTAAAAAATACTTTCTCTTGCCATTTGATTTTATACTCTGACATTTGGAAATAGCATTATTCCAGGAAAATTGTCCCTCATTACCTCGAAACGAACTAAAGAGTGATGGTGGAAAACTACAGAGCTTGAGTAACAGAACCTCCGCTAAATTCTCTGAACCACTGGCTGCTAGCCACTGTGGTTTCTTTTTTTATACGTTGGAATTGATAATAGCTGGCGTCGACCATTTATCTCTTATCTATGTATCACGCGCGATGACCGTCTTTATAGTTAATAGTTTAAGCTTTTACCTTTCTCCTTTTTTCTGAAAAAACATTATTTGTGCAATGTCTTTCCTTTCATGTTCTTCACAATCCTCCCACAGATTTAAGCATTGTCATGTGTTTTACAGATGTAGATTAATTTCGGAGGACCATTGCACTGCCTTTCCATGACGATAAAATAACATAAAAGTTCAAAACAGGGACTATAAATCCTTTTTAATAGTGGACATAGGGTAAGAAATTACACACAATAATAAATTTCTAATACACTGGTCTATTAAAAAGGATTTTATCCCCTATTTTGGACTTTTATATTAATTGGTTTACATGATGACGAAGTGGTCTGTTGGACAACATTAAACCACGTTCAACAACAATGAATTCCTCCCTTTAGGAGTTTTTAGGGGCTTCAGATGTATCGAAACTGTCAATTCTGATGTCCGCCAGTATTTGTTTAGCTCTCCTCGAAGATAGTGCTTCTGTGTCATTTTCACTAGTCAACTCCGCGAGGCAGTCGGTTCTGCCATGTGCTTTCGTTAACGAGAACCAAAAGTAGACATAGCAGATGTCCAAATTTTGTACGCTGCAATTCAGTCATGGCCTATAGCT
This sequence comes from Artemia sinica, assembly GCA_027921565.1. Classification (NCBI taxonomy): domain Eukaryota; kingdom Metazoa; phylum Arthropoda; class Branchiopoda; order Anostraca; family Artemiidae; genus Artemia; species Artemia sinica. The sequence goes on from CM051272.1 coordinate 20,498,391, forward strand.
CTCGTCAGACTACCAGTCGTTTTCGGTACCCCTTCCCCATAAAATGTCCGTTCGAATCACCAAATAACGGAGAAAATGCCGCCCCAGTAGTTGTCAGTTTCCGGACCGAACGGTATTCATTGTAACGTTCTGTTACTGCTCTGGGTTGTCTTTCTCAAGCTGAATTAATGACGGCTGCACGAACAGCTCAACTAGGACCCTTCGTGTAAAGATTGTGAAGCCGGAAGCAATCAAATTAATGGAGGCATTTCCAACAACGGACGTTAGATAAAGCTCAAGGTTTGCCACTGCTTCGTTCAGATCTCATTAATCTGTTTCTGGATTTCAAAGTAGGTTTTCAGATACTAAACTGAAAGACGGACAGTTTTGGACTCGGATAATCGTTTTCTTTTTTAATATGAACTATTTCGTAGATTATGCTCTAACTAATTTCAGATAATATAAGATCTTACATGATAAGCACATACTATTTAATAGTACTATGGTAGATGGGCCCCACTGATTAGAATACCATAAAGAAATCAGTGCACTGTAGAAGGAAAATAACGAAGCTGGAGGGGGAATGGGATTCTGGAATACTGGATTTTTTCATTAACACTGTTTTTGAGACTCATATTCTAATGGTTGTCATTCCTTGGCTTAATAGGGAAAGGATGATGAATCGACCAAAAATTGTTGAAAATAAACTAGTTCATGTAGGTCAGCTTTCACAACCGTTCAGTTAAGTGAAGATAGCTATTTAGCTGTATAAATCCAAGTTTTTTTCCTTCATTTTCGTATTCACCATCATTGATTTCATCAGGAAACGACCTAAAAATCCAACAAACCTCTTAATTTCAAGTATTAACACCCAACTCCCCGTCCTTTTAAGGGTTGAAAAATGGGCCTTAGGACGTAGAAAAATAAAAATCTGAATTCAGATTTTGGTGTCAACATGCTTGATTTATAGGAAAACCACCATTTAAACTCCACAATAATTTATAAACACAAATATTGGTTCACCCCCCCTCATTTTCCCCTTTAAAGGGCAATAATTTAGGACACTTGGGCAAACGGGGATTCGAGTGAATTTCTTTTGTGTAATTAAGCTGATATTTGTGAAACGTTTTCGTGTAAAGAAAAAATTCTGGTGACAAATTTCCCCGAGGGTTTGAACCCTTATTCTTCCTCCCGTATCTTTCCTCCATTATCAAACAAATACATAATTAGTTAGTAAGGGAGCAAACGAGGGGAGGGTGGAGGTTAGACAAATGAATCCTATAATCCCAGGGCTGTAATCTATGATTTTTTGTTGGGGGGTGAGGGGGGAGAGTACAAAAGAAACTTTAAAAAAAAAACGTGAAATTGGTATCTACTCTTTTTTTTTTCTATTTTTATTTGATTTCTGGGAATAAGATTTCTAGTTCTACACTATTATTAAGAAAAAAAAAAGAGTAAGGATCGATCCCCAAAATGAGGAGGAAATTTATTCCGTAATGGGAGGGTGACTTTCCCTTCCTCAGTCAGACCTCCAACCTCATGGTTGTTGCAGAAACTTAGGAGGGTGGTCATTAGTGATCAGAAATTAGAGAGATGTTCAAGTCCTTTTTTGTAAGTCGAAAGTGAATGGAGACCCAAAAGGCCGCTGGGGGGGGGGGGGAGATATTTTCCAGTGGGATGTTTTTCTGAGATAAAATTTTCCCCCCCAGTGGGAGTAATTTTTTTGCGGTGTGTGTGTGTGTTATTTTCCTCGTGTGGGTTATTGTTCGTGCGTGGCGGGGGGGTAAACTCCGGTCACACCGCTAAATACCTAACCTAATCACCCTCTATATACTGTATAATTAATACAAAATTATACCTACATCTTAGTTTTTCTCAATGAGACCTAATCTAATTATTCTATTTATATTGACTGCAGGCAGGACAAAAACGGTTTTTCTCAGATCATACAGAATCAAATTCTTGAGCGGTGTTGAGGATATTTAATGCGGACGAGTTTCATAGGTAATTGAGATTACTGGGGGATTTTCTGCGGGGGAGATTCTCCTATTGGGGAAAACTTTCGCTTGGGTGAGAAACTTTTCCATTGAGACATTCGGAAGGGGGAGAATTTCCAGGAAAATGTTCTTCACGGATGGGAGGATTTCGGCATGATTTGAAAAAACAATTAGAAATAAAAAGAAAACAAGGAAAACTATTTTTTCAAACAAAAGTTAGGCTTAGAAAAATAATTTTCTAAGGCAGAATTGCCGCAAGAAGTTTTTTGTAGGGATTTTGGGAATAAAGTTCATTTCTTTTTTTTACTCTTTTTTAGGAATAATTTGTCATTTGGGTCATCTATTGAGCACAACTTTGTCTCTTTTTTCCCCCTCCCACACCCCCGAGATTTTGCATCAATTGGCGGCCTTTGTCCCATTGGCCTACCCCCAGAATTTTGCTCAGATCCGGCCATGCAAGGAGCTGCTTTCCGCCCCCTGTCTATCTAAAATAAAGAGTAAGGACATTTTTAAATATAAAAAAAAGAAACTTTTAGACGGGAAGAGCAATGGTATTGAAGATGGTATTATTCCCCTTATATACTAGAATCATACTTCTTACTTTCAGTTGAAAAAAAAAAAAAAACATTTTTTATTTAAAACCAGTAATAAGGGTGAAAACCAATTCTCAGGGTGGAACAATATTGACATGCTGCTGGACTTGAAAAGCCAAAAATAGCCAATAGCTTATTTTTCTTTTACCCTATATGCACGCTATGTAATTCAAATCATGGTTTTTGTAAAATTCGTTAGTGCAATAGAAGTTTTTTTGTATTTAATTCAACAATTTGGAAAGAAAAAATTATGCTAAAATGTCATTAATTACAAATTTTGTCATCAAATTTTGCCAAAAACCTAAAGTTAATCTAAGCCAAAAAATATCTGAACAGAAATATCCAAAAACCATATATTTATTAATCGAATATCGAAAGAGTAAAAATATCGTTGAATTAAATTATCGCCCCCAACACTATGCCTTGCCCCCTGGGTTCCAGCGGGATTGTGTCAACTCTGAAGATTTTTGTTATATGCTCTTTGAGCGACTATTGTAAACAATATGGCTATCTCAAAATATTCGTGGATACATTTTGGGGAAAATACGACGTGAGGGGGAGGAGGAGGTAGCTTGCCCACGAACACTCTGACTTTTTAAAAAAATGGCACTAGAAGCTTCTGATTATTCAATCAAGTAAAACGTCTCCGAGGTTATACGAACACCCTTTCTCTATAAAAAGCTTTATATGCTCTCAGGGCATTAACTTACCATCCTTGCTCGAGGGCTGCGGGCGGTTGTCATTCTCAAAGACATAATTTCTCGACCTTTCAACTACGGTGATAAAAATGGCTACCCTAAAAATTTTGATTGGATGTGTTTGAGAAAGTGATGGGCATGGGGAGGGGGGCTGGTTCTGGTTACCTTGCCAATCACCTTTGAATGTTAAAAAGGGCACTAGACCTTTCAATTTTCAATCGGATCGAGCCCTTTTCGAAACTCCAACAACTTCTTCTATACGAAGTGTGCCCTGGTCTATAATAATAATAATAATAATAATAATTAAAAAATTGTGCCTACATCCCTAATTACTTAGGCAGGACGATACTCATTAAACCATCCCAACACCGCTCAAGAATTTTGATCTGTATGATCTGAGAAAAACCGGTTTGTTCTGCCTGCAGTAGGTTATAATTAGTCTTAGTGATCACATTGAGAAAAACTAAGATGTAGGTATATTTTATTAATCTATACAGCAATATAGAGGTGATTAGGTTAGGTATTTTAACGGCTGGCCGAGTTTACCCCCCCCCCCCCCCCCCCCCCCCCCCCCCCCCCCCCCCCCCGAAAATAACCCACCACGGAAATAACACACACACGCACACACACAATCGAAACACACACACCGCAAAAAATACTCCCACTGAAAAAATTTTCATAAAGCGCAAATTATGTTCTGGCCTTGAGAAGGCATATGGGGGTTATCAGCCCTACTCATGTTAATTTTTGCCGCGTTTTTGTTTAATCGGGCTATTTATTGTAATTTCTGTTCGTTTTGGATTTCATTTATTTATGATGGTGATTTTTGGTAGTTTTACGCTTAGAAGATATTTTGAATTTATTTCTGCTCATTTTTGGTCTAAATGGAACTCTTACTTTTCTTTGAAAAACGTTGTTTTGGTAAACAAAAGTTTATCAAATTAATTTCTGTTCGTTTTTCATTGACATAGTGTCTTTCAGTGAAACAATATATTTTATATATTTTTTTTATAATAAGAATCCATAGTTTTGGTTTGCTATTTGTATGTGGAATCCATAAAGAGCCTCTCACCTTCTCTGAGCAAACATTTTTCAACATTTCATCAAAACAGGGAAACAAGAATATAAACTCTAACGTTTAGCTCCTACTGGACAAATCATTATGGAGTTACTCGCAATTCCATTTTTTTTTTACAAATTCGCATTACAAATCTATTCAATACTTTACCGCCTCTCTCGTGACGTTCTAAATGTCCTTTGCGTCTTATGACCTTGACCGTTTGACCCCAGATGAAGTGCCAAAAATTACAATCGTTTTGCATAGATTCTTGGATCATAAACATTAAAAACAACTTAACTTGTAAAGTGAATTGATGAATTTTACAATGTGATAAGCACAGTTATATATTATCCAGTATGATCTTTCCCTATCTCACCCATTATAAAAACCCGGAACAAGGTGCGAGTGCCCAGAGAACGTTTTGCAGATAGAAAACATAAGCGGAATCAGATCTTTTCACGGGTAGACAAAGTCAGACTGTGATCTAATCGGAAACAAGTGGAAAACAGACTAACCCGCTAATGCAGAAAGAAGGTGGGAGGAAAAGGGGGGGGCCTTTTTTTTTGTTCGTACCGAGAATGAAGGACCAGAAACATGATCTGCGATATAAACTTACTGATTAATTATATAAACTGTGGTGATAAGCCTTTGATGGGGGGAGCCATGTCTCCCGGTTTGCGTAATACGTGATTTGATTTGTACGTTTCAAAAAAACTATGACATTTTATATAAAAAAACATAAAAACAAACGTTCCGTAAAACACTTTATATGCCTTGAGGAATAACTTACAACCCTTGCTAGTGTTGGGCGATATCGATATCGATATTGAGGTATCGCAACAAATATCGATATCGAAATGGAAATTTCGATATCGGAAATGATATTATTCGGCTTTTTCTTGGTATCTATTGGTGAACATAAAAGCAGACTAGAATCCAAAATAGAAACTGTTTCGCAAATGGCAGAGAAGAGGAATAATTCAATATACTGACTGAGAGCGGATTCCAAGCCTGATTAGTTAATCAAATAGTTTCGTGTAAACAAGCAAACAAACATACAATAGATATTAATTGTAAATGAATAAAATAAATCTTAAAACAAGTGAAACTAAATTGGATCTGCAAATCAAGTTTGAAATGAACAAAAATCACCACAAACAAGATGTTTGGGTGATGACCTCCTTCTCTCACTGTAAGTCTAAAAACCTACTGCGTCACTGGGTGCTTTACTGAAAAAACTATATAAATCTTGAACAGTATAAGCAACATCAAATTGAAAATATTTGATGTATAATGATATTAATTGTTGAAAGATCCATCAGTTCAAGAATTTTATTTCACTGTAATTGTATTTTATTTTCAAATGCTGCAAGAACTGGAAAAGAAAATATTTATAATATAATCCGTTTTCAGGTTAAGCATGACGCAGTTAGGCTTTGGTTTTTTATTTACAGTTAGGAAATGAGGCAGTATCCAAACACTTTGTTTGTGGTGAAAACTATATTATCGTCTTTAACACTTTGAAAAGAGCGAATAAATTAAACTGAATATTTGATGTATAATGAAATTAATTGCTGAAAGTTCATCATTTCAAAATGTTACTATAGTTTTAACGTTTATTTTCAATGTTAAGTACAAAAGAAAATATTTGTCATAAAATTGGTTTTTCAGCAAAGCGCCATTGACGCAATAGGCTTTACTTTTACAGTGAGAGAAGGAGGTCATACCCAAACTCTTGTTTTTTGGTGATTTTGTTCGTGTCAAGCTTGATTTATATATTCAATTAAAGTTTCACTCGTTTTTAAGATTTATTTATTAGTTTTACATTAATATCTATTGTATGTTTGTTTTGCATTGATTGTTAATTTAATTTCTGCTCGTTTTAAGTTTCATTTGTACTTCAATAGGAAAATATTTTTTTTGTCTTAAGCTTGATTTTCATATTCAATCTAAGCATTACTCGCTTAAGATCTATATAGTTCATTTTATATTATTACTTGTTGTATGTTTTTGCTATGATTGTTTATTTAATTTCTCTGTTCGTTTGTGGGTTTCATTTATTCTTTACTAATAAATTTCTGTGTTGTTTTGAGTTTGAATTTTAAAAGGTATTTGTATCTGCTGAGCATAAGTTTAAAATGGCCTTTACTTTTCTTTGAAAAACTTATTTTTCGGAAATTTTTTTTTTAATTAAAATAGTAAAGGCCATACGGCTCCAATGTTTTATTATTATTTTTTTTCCAGAGGCACTTCAAATAGAAGGGGTCGTCCGTCATAGAAACTTCCAAAAGGGGGCTCATTCGATTGAAAATCAAAGAGTTCTAGTGCCCTTTTTAATAGTCGAAACTGATTGGAGGGCAGCGATCACTTTTGACTATTATAAAATATATATTTCTCATTCATATTTTCTAATAAATTCTCATTTTATTTACATTTCCATTTTCTTAGTAATAAAGATATAAAAAGTCATCGAATAATAACATGTATAGGTTTTTTTATATAGAGAAAAAGAGAAGCGCAAAAAACAGCTTCAACCAAGCAGATTACCTAAAAAATTTCCAATCCTAATTCCAAAATTCCCAATTCCAAAAATTCCTAACGTTACTTCAGGAAAAGTCTCTTAACGTCTAAACTCATGTCTACCAAATTCAAGGTGGATTTCCAGGACTTACAAATTTTTCAGTCACACTACAGGGGTCGGCCGCGACGAGGTGCACGAAAAAAGTGACTTTAGTTACTTGAGGACACCAAAAAGTTGACAAAAAGTGAAATTGCTCAGAAGGCCGTCAGAGCATAGTCAGATGGATTACAAGGATCAAACTAACTACCGTAAGACCATCACAGGCCTATGAGAGCCCAAGAAGTTACAGACAGCGAAAGGCTGAAATCCTTATTTTTTTCTTCAACTTATTTTACTTACTATACAAAAGGATAACTTCGGGTAAATGTACGACTTCGATTATGGCACTAGGAACGAAAACTGATTTATTGAAAAACAAGCGTCCGCCACGACTAGGTATAACCAATCACTGGATATTATGTCCTCACTTCTTTGCACTTTTTCTAAAGGCGATCAATTAACTTCGGATTTCATCTTCAGAATAAATGCTTCAACCGATTTCAGCATCATCTACCCTTTCCCTTTCTTTGGAGAAAGCTTTTAATGCTGCTTCCAGCATACTTTGAGCAAGACCAATGTTCAGGAAGTCCTTCTCTTCAACCGTTCCCTGCCTCTCTCAGTAGAGTATCGCCTATTTCCTCTGCTTAACCATCTCTTTTTTTTTCATACAATGTCTGACTCTATGGCCGCTATTTTTTTGCTTCTTTTTCCACGCCATCTCCTGAATTTCTTGTTCAGCATCCTCCTTCTCGGCTTCAAGCTTCTTTCTCTCTGGTTCATCCTGTCTTCGTTCAATAAGGAATAGTTCATAGTTGATCTAGCCAGACAAAGCAGCTTCTTTGTGATCAGCACACGCTCTGGTCTGTTCTCATAGTCACGGAGCGCATCCGTAGCAAAAGCCTTAGCATTCAGTGTCCGCCCTTCTGTACACACGCGTGAAGGCTAGTCATCATCAGAGCTGACCGAGATAATCCTCTCTCTACGTCTGCACTTCCATGACAGAGCAACAGAGCTGCCCGGGACAATCCGACCTAGGTCTGATATTTGGTTTCACTAGATGGCGTCTTCAGTTCCAGAACTTTTGCCTATAGCTGTCGATTCGAGTACTATCCGTGGGTGGCGGCATAGGATTTGACTGTAATAACAACCATTCCTCCCTGGACTTGCTCAATGTCCGTCTCAAATGGAAGTTCTTTCGCAATGTGGAAGATAACACTGCAACTCGTTTTTTGGCAATCTGGACTGGGAGGGCTTAGGCAGGCAAGGCTTCAGAAAAACTCGTTGATCCCCGGCCACATTGTCAGCAGGTACTGTATGCTTTCTAAATAAAGGCTTCTAAAAAACAGCAGCTTTGATATGCTTTCTAATTCTCAGGGAAAAAATTCCTGTCTTTCAGAATAACGAATCCAATCTAAGAATCCAGGGCAGCCAGGACCCTTTCATTACACAAGGTTGCTATATGGTAAACATCTGCAATACTAACTAAGCCTTCAAAACCACTGAGGATCCGGAGATTGACATCATCAGAGGGCACAATCTGCCCCAAAAGAAAAACTGTGCATAACCGTCTCATCTCAAAGTGTACCACATGAATTAATGGCTCCTGTCTTTGAAATACACCAGTAAAAGCGGTGAAAGTTGCTGCAGAGCTTACATAAAATCGATTTCGGCTTTCATTGTTTGCTTTTTTAGCCATTTTACAATTTTCAAAATATTTTGCATTTGACATCAGGCCTGCATTCTATCAATGCAGGCCACTGTTCCATCAAGCGGCTTGCTGCTCCCCCTATGGTGAGCCATCTCGTGGGGACGTGCTTCATAAACTTACGCTGAGGAACTTTAACTTTCCGTTAGCACTGGTTGAAATCGTCAGAACTAGCTGGTTATCCCCTGAAAAAAGTGGTAGACAGCAATGATCATATTCAGAGGACTCCTCCCCGAGTTTTTGCAGCCCTTTCAGGAATGCATTATGCACTGCATGAATGTTGCAGGTTCCCACACTTTCTTATTGACAGCTGGGCCATCACTTGCAAATTTGAGCAATCTCTCAAGTGAAAGTTCTTCATCTTCAACACTCTGCAGGATTTTCTTACTCAGATCTTCACTGGTTGCATGTCCCATATAATATGTCCGAAGATGCCAACTAGCCACTTGTTTTCCGCTCTTTTGACCAGGATTGAACTCTTATTTGGAGCTCCTCTACCCCAACATTATTCTTTGTTTCATCATATTCCAGCACAAAGTCAGATTTCTGGATGTCTTCGACTAAAATTTCTCGATAGTACGGATAAATAGCCTCTGTCAACAAGCATGCCATTTTTTTTTTTTAGCATTTAAACGACAAGTCTTCTGGTACAGCATCAGGGAACATTGTTCGGAACACCTCAGCAATAGGAATCACCTGAAGCTGCAGCAAAGGAATTAGCAATAGTCTTCAAAAACCCAAACTATCTTAGCCCTTGACACTGCATCCTGCTCGCGGAGCATTTCCAGATTCTTTTATGGTACGCTATTGTCGCTCTGTGAGTTTGGGTGGTTTCCTGTTGGAGCTGATGCAGCGAACCTCAACTGACGCTGTTTTTTAACATGACAAAAGCATTCTTTTTGTGATCTTGTGCGGCTGCATTTTGAAGAAGGGGCCTGGAACCTTTTTTCTGGCAGCTGAGTGTTTTGTTTTTTTTTTTTTAATTAAAGAAATTATCATCAATAATAGTTAAATAACATTAAAAGTCACAAATGTATCATTCTAAAAACTTACTTTTTCCTTTACTAAAATCTAGATGAATACTTAGATTGTTTTGTTGTTGTTGTTAATGTTATGACGAATACAAATATACTGCCGGGAAATACATACCGTTTTCAGTAGAGCACAAATAACACTCAAGCGTTTTTGGGGTTTAACCCCTGAAAGTATTTTAAGTATTACGATAAATTCACTTTATTTAAAAAACTTAAATTGATTATTAATTTCTATAAGTTTTAGACTTCTTGGAAACATCTGTATTCATTCATAGTAATATCTGTTATTTTGAGTTCTTCATAATTATTCATTCTAATTTGTTTGTTTTTAATTTGACTCAACTTATTTTTTTACTATTCCTCTTTTTAGAATAATAAAGAATAAATAAGATTATTCGGAATAAATATTGTTGTTCATTTGTCTTTGGAAAAAATTTATTTTCAATAAATCTCAAAATATGCTCAAGGACCCGCACATCCCGAAAAATTTGAGGTAAATACTTTAAAAAAATCAAAATAAAATCATCTAAATAATAAGAAGAAGGGGGTAGTAATGTCAGCCTTCTCGTGGTGCCCGTAGGAGTAATAGGGACCCTACTACTGCTAATTTCAGTCACCATCCTGCTACTGATCCTCCTACCCAGTGTATACTGACGAGGCAGGTCTAATAACAATCTGAAATAACAAGGAGGGGGGTAGTAGTGACCAGCCTTCTCGCTGTGCTCAAAGGAGTAATAGGGACATACTACAGCTAATTTCAGTCACCATCCTGCTACTGATCCTCCTACCGATTGTGTACACCCATGAGGCCCCTATTTTGTTGAAGACAAAATCAAGATTGGATGGCTGAAAACCATAGTGGCTCACACGCGGAGGAAGGAGTGAATCAACCTGCATATATGAAATGTCAACCATGGCCTAAGAAAAGTATCTTTAAGGAGGATCAGAGGTGTAGGAAAGAAATTCTCTGGTTAGTACTGGCTCTGAGGACCAAGTACTGCTGGTATAACTACCCTCTCTTAAGAGACGAGTCTTGCATGCTCAAGTCAGTCTGGAGTTGGCGACCAGGGCCCACGGGATGGGGATAAACAGTGGAGGACATCTTCACACTACAAAGGGATGACTCTTCTACAAAGGGGAGAAAAAAGGTAGGCAAGTCTTATCTCAAAACACCACATTCAAGGTGCACCAATAGGCTAGCACCTACTGGTGCTAAACCTTTCTTGTGGATTAAATGGGTCTTTTAAGCCCTGAGCTTGGACTTTCCTCCTCCCGAATACCGTAATTGTCTTAATTTTCCTCAGCTCCTAATTTACTCCCAAGTATACAGCCAAATGATTCATCAGGTTCTATCCATTTTCTGAAACTGTAGAAGCACACTAGTTTTTTCAGCAAAATAACAAGAAAACTAAAATGCAATATAAATATAAGGAAGAGAAATCAAAAGAAACAAACCGAATGTTTCCCTAGCCATAAGTAAATCTGATTCTTCCTGCAATTTTTGCTTCCGAAGTTTCTCTGCAAGGGGTTCTGACAGGCGTTAAATCTAAATCTTCTTCTTCCTCATCCCGTTCTGAAGAAGCCGTCTGGGTTCCTCATGAGTCTTCTTTTGCTGAAAATTATCTAGGGTAAATAATTGCTTATCAGACAACAATGACAAAATGAAAAGCAATTGTGATGAAAAAAAAAAAAAAAAAAAAAAAAAAAAAAAAAAAAAAAAAAAAAAAAAAAAAAAAAAAAAAAAAAAAAAAAACAACAACAGGATAAAACCGGACAGCGAAAAACAGAGAGGTAAATACACAGATTATTCTGTCGAGACCTCCACTCGACCGTCCCTCAGCGTAAAAAGTAAACAAAGAATAAAAAAATATGGGAAAAAGTCCCCAAGGACAAACAACAAAAGATAAAACACACAAAACGATTGCTATTCATACCTGGGAATATTTTGTGTAAAGCTTTTTTGAACGCCATTCGCTTACCAGTATGGTATTACCAGAAATCATTTGTGAAATAGAAGTTGGTGGATCAGAATTATACACAGGACAGGAATTTATAAATGGGGTCAAGTTTCGCCAGTAATTCTATTAAGAACAACTTTATTATGTATTTGTTTTCTTAATTTTCAGTGCCTCCCTCAAAACTTGCGTGAGACTTTAGCAGGGAAAATAATGGAAAAAGCGTTATCAAATAAAATACTGACATGGTGACTTCAATATTCTAGCAAGTCAACAGAAAGGATTTACAATTCCCTCAGGTATATAGTTCAGGGACGTAAGTAGGGACGAGATAGGGGGAGGGGCTAAATTTGCCCTTGTTTTCGGGGCTTATATTATCGAATTATACAATAAAATTGGTATTATAGGGGCCACGGAAGAAAGCAACCGCGTGCGTGCCCAATTTAACATTTAATATCCACTATATTTGCACAGTTGTTACATATGATAGATAGAAAAGAATAAAAATCACTGTTTAATTTGTAAATACTATACAACACATTGTCACCCGCTTCAGACTAATTGTAAAATGTTGCAGACACAAATACTTGTCAGTATTTATAATAATAAATACGGAGCCATTTTGCTCCACTATAGGCAGCTTTCTCACTTGAGAGCAGCAGGAATCTTTGTATTAAAATGAATGATGTCAAAATAGAGTACCAAAAATTGATGTAAAGAAAACAAATTGCAATATCAATTTTATAGAACAGTGCAAAGTACACGTATCATCAAAATACACTTTTACCTTTTGACATTTTTTTATACACATGCTTCTAAAGATATGTCTCAAGTTCAAGACCAGCACCACTTTGTTTTTGTAATACTGAATTAGTATCGAGATATAAATTAAGAGCCCTTTGAATTGGCTTACGATTAAAATAAATGATTGTTTTTGACGCAAGTCTGAAAACAATCTCTATGCACAAATGTTTCACCTTTTACCTAGAATTTAAGAAATGGTTGATATTTTAATTATTTTGTTGTATCTCGCATACTTTACTTTAAGCCTATGCAAATCTGCTTTATTTTGCACTTGTTTTACAATTTCGTTCATTTGTTTAATTTACTCCTCAAATCAGGGGGGGGGGAGGAAGGGCGTCAAAAATGACTCCCCAGAATGTTTCGTCTGTTTTTCTTCTGGGCCAGAAATCGTTTTTCCCTCACCAGCTTGAAACTTTCACGGTGAGTGCTGAACGAGGGGGACCTCAATGAGGCCAAAAAATGTCGGAAAAAAAAATTGGCTTTTTCAATTACCAGCACAAAAAAATGATTTCCTTTTTTTTTTTGTCTTTTCAGACACACTTAAAAATTAGAGGACATGTAGATAGGGCGAAGGGAACTTCAGTGAAGGGAAAAATTAAAGAACAAATCTAGTTTATATTGATTCAACAACAACAACAACAACAGAATTCCATAATGCATTATAATGCACATAATTTATTATTTTTAGCATTTTCAGTAAAAAAGAGAAAAAACTGCAAAATTACAAATACTAATTTATAAAAATGTGAATACAAATAAGAACTCTTAAGAGGTTTTGACCCCCCCCCCCCCAAAAAAAAAATCAATTTTTTCTAAAAAGCTAAAAAATATTTCCCCAACTTGTCAAGTAGTCTTAAAATGCAGGTGAAAAGAACCCCTCCCCCCCCCACACACACACGACCAAAAAATTCGCTAGATAAAGAAATTATCATCAAAAGCAAACTGATATTTGCCACCAGGCACAATCATCCTATGCCTAGAGTCAACGAATACCCTTGAGGTTAACTAATTATTATATCTTTAAAATAATTTCAAACAGTTCGACGTAACGAACTTGTAAGTAAGGAGCGACCCGGCTCAATGGTAACCGAAACTCTAAAAAACGGAATTTTGATACCAATAGATACATCAAAAGAATCATATTTTAATTCTGATTTCAAATATATAAGTTTCATCAAGTTTAACTTTACCATCAAAAGCTACGCGCCTGAGAAAATTTGACTGATTTTCGAAAAAAAGGGGAGAAAGACCCCCTAAAAGTTATAGAACCCTAATGAAAATCACACCATCATATTCAACGTATCAGAGAACCCTACTGTAGAGGTTTCAAGCTCCTATCTAGAAGAATGGGGAATTTTCCATTTTTTGCCAGAAGAAAAGAAAGATCACGGATGCGTGTTTTTTTTCCCAGGGGTAATCGTATTGACCCAGTGGTCCTAGAATATCTTAAAATTTGGAGGGCTCAATGGAACGGAAATTAAAAGTTCTAGTGCCCTTTTAAGCGACCAAAAAATTGGAGGGCAACTAGGCCCCCTCCCACGCTCATTTTTTTCTCAAAGTCACCCAATTGAAATTTGAAGATAGCCATTTTGTTCAGCATAATTCGAAAATCTAATAAATATGTCTTTTAGGATGACTTAATCCCCCACAAGTTCCCACGGGAAGGGCTGCAAGTTATGAACTTTGCCCATTGCTTAAATATTGTATTGGTTATTGGGAAGTATACAGACATTTTCAGGAAGGATTTTTTCTGGTGGGGGGGGGGGGGCTGGAGGAGGGGGTTACTTGAGAGAATCTTTCGTTGAGGTTGAGGATGTTCCTTTGGGGTAAGGGACATTTCTATGAAGGGGGCGCCGGATTTCCAAGCATTATTTAAAAAACGATCAGAAATTAAATTTAAAAAAATAAGTTTTTCCAACTGAAAAGTAAGAAGCAACATTAGAACTTAAAACGAACAGAGAAATTATTACGTATATGAGGGGGTTCTCCTCCAAGTCAATACCTCGCTCTTTACTCTACAATTTTTTATAGTGCTTTCAAAAAGAGCTATCTATTCTAATTAAACGGCCTCTGTGATTCAGGGGTTTGGGAATTAAATTTTTTTTTCAACTGTTAACGTAATGAGTGTGGTATTGACTAAGGGGAGAACCCCCTCACATACGTAATAACATATACGTAATAAAAAAAACAAAAAAAAAAAGCGATACGGTTCAATAGTAATCGGAACTTTTAAAAACGGAATTTTTTATGTCAATAAATGTATCAAAAGAATGGGCTTATAATGCTGATTCTAAATATATAAATTTTATTAGGTTTAGTATTTACTCATCAAAGGCTACGAGCCTGAGAAAATTTACCTGATTTTTTAAAGAGGGGGTAAACATCCCCTACAAGTGAAAGAATTTTAATGAAAATCACACCTTTCAGATTCAGCGTATTAGAAAACCCTATAACATAGGTTTTAAGCTCATATCTACAAAAATCTGCAACTTTGTATTTTTGGCCATAAGAAAAATAAACGAATATAGAAGTTCGTTACGCAGTTAACTTGTAAATTACGTCGAACAAATTTAGAGACAGCCATTAGCAAAAGAAAAGTAAAATTTTTTATGCAAATTTTGTTTACTTATTCAATGACGTGAGCCAAATAAAAGCTGCATTAAACGAAAAAACGATCAAAAATTAAATAAAAAAAACAAGTTTTTTAAACTGAAAGTAAGGAACGACATTAAAACTCAAAACGAACAGAAATTATTCCGTATATGAAAGGGGCTGTCCCATCCTCAACGCCTTGCTATTACGTTAAAAGTTTGACTCTGTCGCCATTGTTACTTTAAAACAATAAAAAACTTTTAGCGTAAAAGAGCGAGGCGTTGAGGAGGGGACACCCAGCCCCATTTCTCCTCCCCCAAAACCCCACCCCCCCCCCCCCGAATCCCCCAATTTCTGTTCGTTTTTTAAAACAATAAGTTTAATGCCCATATCCCCAAAACCACACAGCCCCCCCCCCAGCCCCATCCAACCCATTTCACGGAAATAATTTCTGTTCAAGTTTAATGTAACTTTTCCAGTTTTAAAAACTTGTTTTTTTTTTAATATCATTACAAACCAGACAAGGACATATGCATGGGTCAGAGCCAACTTAAAAAATACCTACTGTTAACCAGATATTCAATGTTTCCAAGAGGGATTCTTTAGTTAAATCTAAGAGAAGGGGACTACCCCTTAAAGGTCCCACACGCTGTAAAATTCTGCATTGCTTAGGAGATAAATACTTCAAACACAATAATGACACTTAATTTAGATACTGCCCATTTAACTCAACAAAAATAAGAAAAGAAAATCTCTTTTTTCTACAATTCTCTCAAACATAATAATGACAATTAATTCAAGTACTGCCCATAATAACTCAATAGAAATAAGAAAAGAAAACCTCTTTTTGCAATTCTCTCAAACATTAATGGCATATAATTTAGATACTGCCCATTTAATCTCAACAGAAATAAGACAAGTGGAAAACCTCTTTTTCTGCAATTCTCTTAAACAATATTATGACAATTATTCAAATATTGCCCATTTAACTAACAGAAAAATAAGAAAAGAAAACCTTGTTTTGCAATCCTCTCAAACATACGTTATTAATGACAAATTAATTTAGATTCTGTTCATTTAATTCAACAGAAATAAGAAAGAAAAAACCTATTTTTTCTGCAATTTCTCACAAACATAATAATGACAATTAATTCAAATACTGCCCATTTAACTCAATAGACATAAGAAAAGAAAACTTCTTTTTCTGCAATTAATTAAAAAAGCTTTTAAAAATAAAAAACAAACTGGATCCCCCCCCCTCCACGGAGCAGAAATTAACATAAGTTTGGGCTCAAAACCCCTATGCCATCCCAAGGCCACAAGATAATTTGCATCTACAGAAAAAAAAACAAAGTGTTTTTACTTTTTTAACTTTAATAAATCAAATAATATTAATATTTGATTACTAAATATCAGTATATGTTGAGATAATTTATAAAACTGACAATGCACATTCATTTTGTAATTTTTCCGTACAGTGCAAATTATGTTCAGGCCTTTGGGAAGGCAAAGGGGTTTGAGCAAAAACTTATGTTAATTTCTGCTCGTTTTCAGTTTGACTCGGTTGTTTATTAGTGATTTCTGTTCGTTTTTGGGTTTCATATTATTTATCGATTCTGATTGTGGTAATTTCACGCTTGGTAGATTATTTGATTTTATTTTTGCTCATTTTTTGTTTATTAGAGTTCTTTAATTTTCTTTGAAAACTTAAATTTTGTGGAAAGTTTTTTCAATTAATTTCTGTTTGGTTTTATATTGACATAGTCTTTTCATGGAAAAATTAACCAATAATTTAAATCTTTTCGTTTTTTAAGAATTTATAGTTTGACCTGCTATTTGTATGCTTGAGAAAAATTTTCAGAAAGTTTTTTTAACAACATACACCCTTTTAAAAATCTGGACACAAATAGCAGTGTTTTAATTTATTCAAACCCTCCTCTAGTTGACCTGAAATGGAAAACTTGATACCATTTGCAAAATAATCTGTTTACTTTCTTCGATAGCTTGGATTTTACACTTACGCTATTTTGATTTGGTTAAACTGTTTTTTTATTTATTTTTGATCGTTTTTTTCGTTAATGCAGCTTTTATTTTGGCTCACCGTCATTGAATAAGGTAAACAAAATTTGCATAAAAATTTTACTATTTCTTTTGCTAAATGGCTGTCTCTAAATTTTGTTCCGACGTAAATTTACAAGTTAACTTTGCATAACGAACTTCTATATTCGTTTATTTTTCTATGGCCAAAAAATACCAAAGTTGCAGATTTTTGTAGATATGAGCTTGAAACCTATGTTATAGGGTTTTCTAATACGCTGAATCTGAAGGTGTGATTTTCATTAAAATTCTTTCACTTGTAGGGGATGTTTACCCCCTCTTTAAAAAATCAGGTAAAATTTTCTCAGGCTCGTAGCCTTTGATGAGTAATACTAAACCTAATAAAATTTATATATTTAGAATCAGCATTATAAGCCCATTCTTTTGATACATTTATTGACCTAAAAATTCCGTTTTTTAAAGTTCCGATTACTATTGAGCCGTATCGCTTTTTTTTGTTTTTTTATTACGTATATGTTATTACGTATGTGAGGGGGTTCTCCCTTAGTCAATACCACGACTCATTACGTTAACAGTTGAAAAAAAATTAATTCCCAAACCCCTGAATCACAGAGGCCGTTTAATTAGAATAGATAGCTCTTTTGAAAGCACTATAAAAAATTGTAGCGTAAAGAGCGAGGTATTGACTTGGAGGAGAACCCCCTCATATACGTAATAATTTCTGTTCGTTTTAAGTTCTAATGTTGCTTCTTACTTTCAGTTGGAAAAAACTTATTTTTTAAATTTAAATTTCTGATCGTTTTTTAAATAATGCTTGGAAATCCGGCGCCCCCTTCATAGAAATGTCCCTTACCCCAAAGGAACATCCTCAACGGAAAGATTCTCTCAAGTAACCCCCCTCCTCCAGCCCCCCCCCCCCACCAGAAAAAAATCCTTCCTGAAAATGTCTGTATACTTCCCAATAACCAATACAATATTTAAGCAATGGGCAAAGTTCATAACTTGCAGCCCTTCCCGTGGGAACTGTGGGGGCTCATTAAGTCATCCTAAAAGACATATTTATTAGATTTTCGATTATGCTGAACAAAATGGCTATCTCAAAATTTCAATTGGGTGACTTTGAGAAAAAAATGAGCGTAGGAGGGGGGCCTAGTTGCCCTCCAATTTTTTGGTCGCTTAAAAGGGCACTAGAACTTTAATTTCCGTTCCATTGAGCCCTCCTAAGATATTCTAGGACCACTGGGTCAATACGATTACCCTGGGGAAAAAAAAAACGCATCCGTGATCTTTCTTCTGGCAAAAAAATGGAAAATTCCACATTCTTCTAGATAGGAGCTTGAAACCTCTACAGTAGGGTTCTCTGATGCGTTGAATATGATGGTGTGATTTTCATTAGGGTTCTATAACTTTTAGGGGGTCTTTCTCCCTTTTTTTCGAAAATCAGTCAAATTTTCTCAGGCGCGTAGCTTTTGATGGTAAGGTTAAACTTGATGAAAACTTATATATTTGAAATCAGAATTAAAATATGATTCTTTTTGATGTATCTATTGGTATCAAAATTCCGTTTTTAGAGTTTCGGTTACCATTGAGCCGGGTCGCTCCTTACTTACAGTTCGTTACGTCGAACTGTTGAAATTATTTTAAAGATATAATAATTAGTTAAACCTCAAGGTATTCGTTGACTCTAGGCATAGGATGATTGTGCCTGGTGGCAAATATCAGTTTGCTTTTGATGATAATTTCTTTATCTAGCGAATTTTTGGTCGTGTGTGTGTGGGGGGGGGGGGGGGGAGGGGTTCTTTCACCTGCATTTAAGACTACTTGACAAGTTGGGGAAATATTTTTTTAGCTTTTTAGAAAAAATTGATTTTTTTTTGGGGGGGGGGTCAAAAACCTCTTAAGAGTTCTTATTTGTATTCACATTTTTATAAAATTAGTATTTGTAATTTTGCAGTTTTTTCTCTTTTTTACTGAAAATACTAAAAATAAATAAATTATGTGCATTATAATGCATTATGGAATTCTGTTGTTGTTGTTGTTGTTGAATCAATATAACTAGATTTGTTCTTTAATTTTTCCCTTCGTTGAAGTTCCCTTCGCCCTATCTACATGTCCTCTAATTTTTAAGTGTTTTTCATTCTGTGTCTGAAAAGACAAAAAAAAGGAAATCAATTTTTTGTGCTGGTAATTGAAAAAGCCAATTTTTTTTCCGACATTTTTTGGCCTCATTGAGGTCCCCCTCGTTCAGCACTCACCGTGGAAAGTTTCAAGCTGGTGAGGGAAAAAAACGATTTCTGGCCCAGAAGAGAAACAGACGAAACATTCTGGGGGAGTCATTTTTGACGCCCTTCCTCCCCCCCCTGATTTGAGGAGTAAATTAAACAAATGAACGAAATTGTAAAACAAGTGCAAAATAAAGCAGATTTGCATAGGCTTAAAGTAAAGTATGCGAGATACAACAAAATAATTAAAATATCAACCATTTCTTAAATTCTAGGTAAAAGGTGAAAACATTTGTGCATAGAGATTGTTTTTCAGACTTGCGTCAAAAACAATCATTTATTTTAATCGTAAGCCAATTCAAAGGGGCTCTTTAATTTATATCTCGATACTAATTCAGTATTACAAAAACAAAGTGGTGCTGGTCTTGAACTTGAGGACATATCTTTAGAAGCATGTGTATAAAAAAATGTCAAAAGGTAAAAGTGTTATTTTGATGATACGTGTACTTTGCACTGTTCTATAAAATTGATATTGCAATTTGTTTTCTTTACATCAATTTTTGGTACTCTATTTGACATCATTCATTTTAATACAAAGATTCCTGCTGCTCTCAAGTGAGAAAGCTGCCTATAGTGGAGCAAAATGGCTCCGTATTTATTATTATAAATACTGACAAGTATTTGTGTCTGCAACATTTACAATTAGTCTGAAGCGGGTGACAAATGTGTTGTAATAGTATTTACAAATTAAACAGTGATTTTATTCTTTTCTATCTATCATATGATAACAACTGTGCAAATATAGTGGATATTAAATGTTCATAAATTGGGCACGCACGCGGTTGCTTTCTTCCGTGGCCCCTATAATACCAATTTATGTATAATTCGGATAATATAAGCCCGAAAACAAGGGCAAATTTAGCCCCTCCCCCTCTCTCCTACTTACGTCCCTGAACTATATACCCTGAGGGAATTGTAAATCCTTTCTGTGTGACTTGCTAGAATATTGAAGTCACCATGTCAGTATTTATTTGATAACGTTTTCCATTATTTTCCCTGCTAAAGGTCTCACGCAAGTTTTGAGGGAGGCACTGAAAAATTAAGAAAACAAATACATAATAAAGTTGTTCTTAATAGAATTACTGGCGAAACTTGACCCCATTTATAAATTCCTGTCCTGTGTATAATTCTGATCCACCAACTTCTATTTCACAAATGATTTCTGGTAATACCATACCTGGTAAGCGAATGGCGTTCAAAAAAGCTTTACACAAAAATGATGACTTCCCAGGTATGAATAGCAATTCGTTTTGTGTGTTTTATCTTTGTTGTTTGTCCTTGGGGACTTTTTTTTCCCATCCCATATTTTTTATTCTTTGTTTTACTTTTGTACGCTGAGGACGGTCGAGTGGAGGTCTCGACAGATAAATCTGTGTATTTACCTCTCTGTTTTTCGCTGTCGGTTTTATCCTGTTGTTTTTTTTTTTTTTTTTTTTTTTTTTTTTTTTTTTTTTTTTTTTTTTTTTTTTTTTTTTTTTTTTTCTCATCACAATTGCTTTTCATTTTGTCATTGTGGTGTCTGATAAGCAATTATTTACCCTAGATAATTTTCAGCAAAAGAAGACTCATGAGGAACCCAGACGGCTTCAGAACGGGGATGAGGAAGAAGAAGATTTAGATTTAACGCCTGAAGAACCCCTTGCAGAGAAACTTCGGAAGCAAAAATTGCAGGAAGAATCAGATTTACTTATGGCTAGGGAAACATTCGGTTTGTTTCTTTTGATTTCTCTTCCTTATATTATTATTGCATTTTAGTTTTCTTGTTATTTTGCTGAAAAACTAGTGTGCTTCTACAGTTTCAGAAAATGGATAGAACCTGATGAATCATTTGGCTGTTATACTTGGGAAGTAAATTAGGAGCTGAAGGAAAATTAAGACAATTACGGTATTCGGGAGGAGGAAAGTCCAAGCTCAGGGCTTAAAAGACCCATTTTAATCCACAAGAAAGGTTTAGCACCAGTAGGTGCTAGCCTATTGGTGCACCTTGAATGTGGTGTTTTGAGATAAGACTTGCCTACCTTTTTTCTCCCCTTTGTAGAAGAGTCATCCTTTGTAGTGTGAAGATGTCCCTTCCACTGTTTATCCCCATCCCGTGGGCCCTGGTCGCCAACTCCAGACTGACTTGAGCATGCAAGACTCGTCTCTTAAGAGAGGGTAGTTATACCAGCAGTACTTGGTCCTCAGAGCCAGTACTAACCAGAGAATTTCTTCTTACACCTCTGATCCTCCTTAAAGATACTTTTCTTAGGCCATGGTTGACATTCATATATGCAGGTTGATTCATTCCTTCCTCCGCGTGTGAGCCACTATGGTTTCAGCCCATCCAATCTTGATTTTGTCTTCAACAAAATAGGGGGCCTCATGGGTGTACACTCGGTAGGAGGATCAGTAGCAGGATGGTGACTGAAATTAGCTGTAGTATGTCCCTATTACTCCTTTGAGCACAGCGAGAAGGCTGTCACTACTACCCCCTCCTTGTTATTTCAGATTGTTATTAGACCTGCCTCGTCAGTATACACTGGGTAGGAGGATCAGTAGCAGGATGGTGACTGAAATTAGCAGTAGTAGGTCCCTATTACTCCTACGGGCACCACGAGAAGGCTGACATTACTACCCCTTCTTCTTATTATTTAGATGATTTTATTTTGATTTTTTTAAAGTATTTAACCTCAAATTTTTTCGGGATGTGCGGGTCCTTGAGCATATTTTGAGATTTATTGAAAATAAATTTTTTCCAAAGACAAATGAACAACAATATTTATTCCGAATAATCTTATTTATTCTTATATTATTCTAAAAAGAGGAATAGTAAAAAAATAAGTTGAGTCAAACTTAAACAAACAAAATTAGAATGGAATAATTATGAAGAACTCAAAATAAAGATATTACTATGAATGAATGTTTTCCAAGAAGTCTAAAAACTTATAGAAATTAATAATCAATTTAAGTTTTAAATAAAGTGAATTTATCGTAAATACTTAAAATACTTTCAGGGGTTTAAACCCCAAAAACGCTTGAGTGTTATTTGTGCTCTACTGAAAACGTATGTATTCCGAGGCAGTATATTTGTATTCGTCATAAACATTAACAACAACAACAAAACAATCTAAGTATTCATCTAGATTTTAGTAAAAGGAAAAAAGTAGTTTTTAGAATGAATACATTTGTGACTTTTAATGTTATTTAAAAACTATTATTGATGGATAATTTTCTTTAACTAAAAAAAAAAAAAAACACTCAGCTGCCAGAAAAGGTTCCAGGCCCTTCTTCAAAATGCAGCCGCACAAGATCACAAAAAGAATGCTTTTTTGTCATGTTTAAACCAGCGTCAGTTGAGGTTCGCTGCATCAGCTCCAACAGGAAACCACCCAAACTCACAGAGCGACAATAGCGTACCATAAAAGAATCTGGAAATGCTCCGCGAGCAGGATGCAGTGTCAAGGGCTAAGATAGTTTGGGTTTTTGAAGACTATTGCTAATTCCTTTGCTGCAGCTTCAGGTGATCCTATTGCTGAGGTGTTCCGAACAATGTTCCCTGATGCTGTACCAGAAGACTTGTCGTTAAATGCTAAAAAAAAAATGGCATGCTTGTTGACAGAGGCTATTTATCCGTACTATCGAGAAATTTTAGTCGAAGACATCCAGAAATATGACTTTGTGCTGGAATATGATGAAACAAAGAATAATGTTGGGGTAGAGGAGCTCCAAATAAGAGTTCAATCCTGGTCAAAAGAGCGGAAAAACAAGTGGCTAGTTGGCATCTTCGGACATATTATATGGGACATGCAACAGTGAAGATCTGAGTAAGAAAATCCTGCAGAGTGTTGAAGATGAAGAACTTTCACTTGAGAGATTGCTCAAATTTTGCAAGTGATGGCCCAGCTGTCAAATAAGAAAGTGTGGGAACCTGCAACATTCATGCAGTGCATAATGCATTCCTGAAAGGGCTGCAAAAACTCGGGGAGGAGTCCCTCTGATATGATCATTGCTGTCTACCCACTTTTTCAGGGGATGACCAGCTAGTTCTGACGATTTCAACCAGTGCTAACGGAAAGTTAAAAGTTCCTCAGCGTAAGTTTATGAAGCACGTCCCCACGAGATGGCTCACCATAGGGGGAGCAGCAAGCCGCTTGATGGAACAGTGGCCTACCATTGATAGAATGCAGGCCTGATGTCAAATGCAAAAATATTTGAAAATTGTAAAATGGCTAAAAAAGCACAAACAATGAAAGCCGAAATCGATTTTATTGTAAGCTCTGCAGCAACTTTCACCGCTTTTACTGGTGTATTTTTCAAACGACAGGAGCCATTAATTCATGTGTACACTTTGAGATGAGACGGTTATGCACAGTTCTTTTGGGGCCAGATTGTGCCCTCTGATGATGTCAATCTCCGGATCCTCAGTGGTTTTGAAGGCTTAGTTAGTATTGCAGATGTTTACCTATAGCAACCCTTGTGTAATGAAGGGTCCTGGTGCCCTGGATTCTTAGATTGGATTCGTTATTCTGAAAGACAGGAATTTTTTTCCCTGAGAATTAGAAAGCATATCAAAGCTGCTGTTTTTAGAAAGCCTTTATTTTTAGAAAGCATACAGTACCTGCTGACAATGTGGCCGGGGATCAACGAGTTTTTTCTGAAGCCTTGCCTGCCTAAGCCCTCCCAGTCCAGATTGCCAAAAAAAACGAGTTGCAGTGTTATCTTCCACATTGCGAAAGAACTTCCATTTGAGACGGACATTGAGCAAGTCCAGGGAGAATGGTTGTTATTACAGTCAAATCCTGTGCCGCCACCCACGGATAGTACTCGAATCGACAGCTATAGGCAAAAGTTCCTGGAATGAAGACGCCATCTAGTGAAACCAAATATCAGACCTTAGGTCGGATTGTCCGGGCAGCTCTGTTGCTCCTGTCATGGAAGTGCAGACGTAGAGAGAGGATTATCTCGGTCAGCTCTGATGATGACTAGCCTTCACGCGTGTACAGAAGAGCGGACACTGAAATGCTAAGGCTTTTGCTACGGATGCGCTCCGTGACTATGAGAACAGACCAGAGCGTGTGCTGATCACAAAGAAGCTGCTTTGTCTGGCTAGATCAACTATGAACTATTCCTTATTGAACGAAGACAGGAGAGAACCAGAGAGAAAGAAGCTTGAAGCCGAGAAGGAGGATGCTGAACAAGAAATCCAGGAGATGGCGTGGAAGAAGCAAAAAATAGCGGCCATAGAGTCAGACATTGTATGAAAAAAAAGAGATGGTTAAGCAGAAGGAAATAGGCGATACTCTACTGAGAGAGGCAGGGGAACGGTTGAAGAGAAGGACTTCCTGAACATTCGTCTTGCTCAAAGTATGCTGGAAGCAGCATTAAAAGCTTTCTCCAAAGAAAGGGAAAGGGTAGATGATGCTGAATCGGTTGAAGCATTTGTTCTGAAGATGAAATCCGAAGTAATTGATCGCCTTTAGAAAAAGTCAAAGAAGTGAGGACATAATATCCAGTGATTGGTTATACCTAGTCGTGGCGGACGCTTGTTTTTTCAATAAATCAGTTTTCGTTCCTAGTGCCATAATCGAAGTCGTACATTTTACCGAAGTTATCCTTTTGTATAAGTAAGTAAAATAAGTTGAAGAAAAAAATAAGGATTTCAGCCTTCCTGTCTGTAACTTCTTGGGCTCTCATAGGCCTGTGATACGGTCTTACGTAGTTAGTTTGATCCTTGTAATCCATCTGACTATGCTCTGACGGCTTCTGAGCAATCACTTTTTTGTCACTACTTTTTTTGGTGTCCTCAAGTAACTAAAGTCACTTTTTTCGTGCACCTCGTCGCGGCCGACCCCTGTAGTGTGACTGAAAATTTGTAAGTCCTGGAAATCCCTTGAATTTGGTAGACATGAGTTTAGACGTTAAGAGACTTTCCTGAAGTAACGTTAGGAATTTTTGGAATTGGGAATTTTGGAATTAGGAATGGAAATTTTTTAGGGTAATCTGCTTGGTTGAAGCTGTTTTTGCGCTTCTCTTTTCTCTATATAAAAAACTTCTGTTATTACGATGACTTTATATCTTATTACTAAGAAAATGGAAATGTAAATTAAAATGAGAATTTATTAGAAAATATAATGAGAAATATATTTTATTAATAGTCAAAAGTGATCGCTGCCCTCCAATCAGTTTCGACTATAAAAAGGGCACTAGAAACTCTTTGATTTTCAATCGAATGAGCCCCCTTTGAAGTTTCTATGACGACCCCTTCTATTGAAGTGCCTCTGAAAAAAATAATAAAAAACATTGGAGCCGTATGGCCTTTACTATTTTAATTAAAAAAAAATTTCCGAAAAATAAGTTTTTCAAAGAAAAGTAAAGGCCATTTTAAACTTATGCTCAGCAGATACAAATACCTTTTAAAATTCAAACTCAAAACCAAAACAGAAATTATTATTAAAGAATAAATGAAACCCAAAAACGAACAGAAATAAATAAACAATCATAGCAAAAAACATACAACAAGTAATAATATAAATGAATATATAGATCTTAAGCGAGTAATGCTTAGATTGAATATGAAAATCAAGCTTAAGACAAAAAAAAACATTTTCCTATTGAAGTACAAATGAAACTTAAAACGAGCAGAAATTAAATTAACAATCAATGCAAACAAACATATACAATAGATATTAATGTAAACTAATAAATAAATCTTAAAACGAGTGAAACTTTAATTGAATATATGCAATCAAGCTTGAAACGAACAAAAATCACCAAAAACAAGAGTTTGGGTATGACCTCCTTCTCTCACTGTAAAAGTAAAGCCTATTGCGCCATGGCGCTTTGCTGAAAACCAATTTTATGACAAATATTTTCTTTTGTACTTAACATTGAAAATAAACGTTAAAACTATAGTAACATTTTGAATTGATGAACTTTCAGCAATTAATTTCATTATACATCAAATATTCAGTTTAATTTATTCGCTCTTTTCAAAGTTGTTAAAGACGAATATAGTTTCACCACAAACAAGTGTTTGGATACTGCCTCCTTTCCTAACTGTAAATAAAAACCAAAAGCCTACTGCGTCATGCTTAACTGAAAACGGATTATATTATAAATATTTTCTTTTTTCCAGTCTCTTGCAGCATTGAAAAATAAAAATACAATTACAGTGAAATAAATTCTTGAACTGATGGATCTTTCAAACAATTAATATCATTATGCACATCAAATATTCAATTGATGTTGTTTATACTGTTCAAGATTTATATAGTTTTCAGTAAAGCACCAGTGACGCAGTAGGTTTTAGACTTACAGTGAGAGAAGGAGGTCATACCCAAACTCTTGTTTTGTGGTGATTTTTGTTCATTTTCAAACTTGATTTGCATATCCAATTTAAGTTTCACTTGTTTTAAGATTTATTTATTCATTTACATTAATATCTATTGTATGTTTGTTTGCTTGTTACCACAAACTATTTGATTAACTAATCAGGCTTGGAATCCGCTCTCAGTCAGTATATTGAATTATTCCTCTTCTCTGCCATTTGCGAAACAGTTTTCTATTTTGGATCTAGTCTCCTTTTATGTTCACCAATAGATACAGAAAAAGCCGAAATAATATCATTTCCGATATCGAAATTTACATTTCGATATCGATATTTGTTGCGATACCTCAATATCGATATCGAATATCGCCCAACACTAGCAAGGGTTGTAAGTTATTCCTCAAGGCATATAAAGTTTTTTATGGAACGTTTGTTTTTATGGTTTTTATATAAAATGTCATAGTTTTTGAAACGTACAAATCACGTATACGCAAACCTGAGACATGGCTCCCCATCAAAGCTTATCACCACAGTTTTATATAATTATCCAGTAAGTTTATCGCAGATCATTTCTGGTCTTCATTCTCGGTACGAACAAAAAGCTCCTCCCACTTCTTTCTGCATTAGCGGGTTAGTCTGTTTCCACTTGTTTCCGATTAGATCACAGTCTGACTTGTCTACCCGTGAAAAGATCTGATTCCGCTTATGTTTCTATCTGCAAAAACGTTCTCTGGAGCACTCGCACCTTGTTCCGGGTTTTTATAATGGGTGAGATAGGGAAAGATCATACTGGATAATTATATTAAAACTGTGCTTATCACATTGTAAAAATGTCTCAATTCACTTTACAAGTTAAGTTGTTTTAATGTTATGATCCAAGAATCTATGCAACGATTGTAATTTTTGGCACTTCATCTGGGGTCAAACGGAAAGGTCATAAGACGCAAAGGACATTAGAACGTCACGAGAGAGGCGTAAAGTATTGAATAGATTTGTAATGCGAATTTTGTAAAAAAAAAAATGGAATTGCGAGTAACTCCATAATGATTTGTCCAGTAGGAGCTAAACGTTAGAGTTATATTCTTGTTTCCCTGTTTTGATGAATGTGAAAAATGTTTGCTCAGAGAAGGTAAGAGGCTCTTTTATGGATTCCAACATACAAATAGCAAACCAAACTATGGATTCTTATTATAAAAAAAATATATAAAAATATAATTGTTTCACTGAAAGACACTATGTCAATGAAAAACGAACAGAAAATTAATTTGATAACAACTTTGTTTACAAAACAAGTTTTTCAAAGAAAAGTAAAGAGTTCCATTAGACCAAAATGAGCAGAAATAAATTCAAATAATCTTCTAAGCGTAAAACTACCAAAAATCACCATCAATAAATAAATGAAATCCAAAACGAACAGAAATTACAATAAATAGCCGATTAAACAGAAAACGAGCAAAAATTAACATGAGTAGGGCTGATAACCCCCATGCCTTCTCAAGGCCAGAACATAATTTGCGCTTTAATGAAAATTTTTCAGTGGGAGGTATTTTTTGCGGTGTGTGTGTGTGTGTGTGTGTGTGTGTTATTTTCCGTGGTGGGTTATTTTCGGGGGGGGGGGGGGGGGGTAAAATCTCCGGCCACCGTTAAATACCTAACCTAATCACCTCTATATGCTGTATAATTAATAAAAATATACCTACATCTTAGTTTTTCTCAATGAGACTAAGCTAATTATAACCTACTGCAGGCAGACAAACCGGTTTTTCTCAGATCATACAGATCAAATTCTTGAGCGGTGTTGGGATATTTAATGAGTATCGTCCTGCCTAAGTAATTAGGGATGTAGGCACAATTTTTAATTATTATTATTATTATTATTATTATAGACCAGGGCACTTCGTATAGAAGAAGTTGTTGGAGTTTCGAAAAGGGCTCATCCGATTGAAAATTGAAAGGTCTAGTGCCCTTTTTAACATTCAAAGGTGATTGGAAGGTAACCAGCCCCCCTCCCCATGCCCATCACTTTCTCAAAACACATCCAATCAAAATTTTGAGGTAGCCATTTTTATCACCGTAGTTGAAAGGTCGAGAAAAGTATGTCTTTGAGAATGACAACCGCCCGCAGCCCTCGGAGCAAGGATGGTAAGTTATGCCCTGAGAGCATATAAAGTTTTTATAGAAAGGTGTTCGTATAACCTTCGGAGACGTTTTCTTGGATTGATAATCAGAAGCTCTAGTGCCATTTTTTTAAAAGTCAGAGTGTTCGGTGGGCAGCTACCTCCTCCTCCCCTCACGTCGTATTTTCCCCAAATGTATCCGCGAATATTTTGAGATAGCCATTTGTTTACAATAGTCCAAAGAGCATATAACAAAATCTTCAGAGTTGACACAATCCCCTGGAACCCAGGGGCAAGGCATAGTGTTGGGCGATAATTTAATTCAACGATATTTTTACTTTCGATATTCGATAATAAATATATGGTTTTTGATATTTCTGTTCAGTTTTTTTTGGCTTAGATTAGCTTTAGGTTTTGGCAAAATTTGATGACAAAATTTGTAATTAATGAGCATTTAGCATAATTTTTTCTTTCCAAATTTTGAATTAAATACAAAAAAACTTCTATTGCACTAACGAATTTTACAAAAACCATGATTTGGAATTACTCGTGCTTAGGGTAAAGAAAAATAAGCTATTGGCTATTTTGGCTTTTCAAGTCAGCAGCATGTCAATATTTTCCCCTGAGAATTGTTTCAACATCACCCTTTTACTGGTTAAATAAAAAATGTTTTTTTTTTTCAACTGAAAGTAAGAAGTTGTTCTGTATATAAGGGGAATATCCCATCTTCAATACCTTGCTCTTCACGCTAAAGTTTCTTTTTTTTTTTAAAAATGTCCTTACTCTTATTTAGATAGCAGGGGCGGAAAGCAGCTCTTGCATGGCCGGATCTAGAGCAAAATTCTGGGGAGGCCCAATGGGACAAAAAGGCGCCAATGAGCAAAATCTCGGGGGGGGGGGGAAATGCGACAAAGGTGCCAATAGATGACCAAATTGACAAATTTATTCTAAAAAAAGAGTAAAAAAAAGAAATGAACTTTATTCCCAAAATCCCTCCAAAAAAACTTCTTGCGGGCAATTCTGCCTTGAAAATTATTTTTAAGCCTACTTTTGTTTTGAAAAAGTTTTCTTGGTTTCTTTTTATTTCTAATTGTTTTTCAAATCATGCCGGAAATCCTCCCTCCGTGAAAAACATTTTCCTGGAATTCTCCCCTCCGAATGTCTCAATGGAAAGTTTCTCCCAAGCGAAATTCCCCCATGGAGAATCTCTCCCGCAGAAAATCCCCCAGTAATCTCAATTCCTATGAAACTCGTCCCATTAAATATCCCAACACCGCTCAAGAATTTGATCTGTATGATCTGAGAAAAACCGGTTTGTCTGCCTGCAGTAGGTTATAATTAGCTAGTCTCATTGAGAAAAACTAAGATTAGGTATATTTTTATTAATTATACAGTATATAGAGGTGATTAGGTTAGGTATTTAGCGGTGGCCGGAGTTTACCCCCCCCCCCCCACCCCGAAAATAACCCACCACGGAAAATAACACACACACACACACGCAAAAAAAATACTCCCACTGAAAATTTTTCTATCTCAGAAAACATCCCCTGGAAAATATTCTCCCCCCCCCCCCAGCGGCCTTTTTGGTCTCCATTCACTTTCGACTTACAAAAAAGACTTGAACTCTAAATTTCTGATCTAATGACCACCCTCCTAAGTTTCTGCAACCATGAGGTGGAGGTCTGACTGAGGAAGGGAAAGTCACCCTCCCATACGGAATAAATTCTCCTCATTTTGGGATCGATCTTACTCTTTTTTTTCTTAATAATAGTGTAGACTAGAAATATTCCCAGAATCATTAAGGAAGTAGATACCAATTTCACGTTTTTTAAAGTTTCTTTTTGTACCTCCCCCTGCCCCCCAACAAAAAATCATAGATACAGCCCTGGGGATTATAGATCATTTTTCTACCTCCACCCTCCCCTCGTTGCTCCCTTCTAACTAATTATGTATTTGTTTGATTAATGGAGGAAAGATACGGGAGAAAAGGGTCAAACCTCGGGGAAATTTTTCACAGATTTTTTCTTTACACGAAAAATGTTCACAAATATCAGCTTAATTACACAAAAGAAATTCACTCGAATCCCCGTTGCACAAAGTGTCCTAAATTTGCCCTTTAAAGGGGGAAAATGAGGGGGGGGGGAACCAATATTTGTGTTTATAAATATTGTGGAGTTTAAATGGTGGTTTCCTATCAAATCAAGCATGTTGACACCAAATCTGAATTCAGATTTTTATTTTTCTACGTCCTAATGCCCATTTTCACCTTAAAAGGACGGGGAGGGGTGTTAATACTTGAAATTAAGAGGTTGTTGGATTTTTAGGTCGTTTCCTGTGAAATCAATGATGGTGAATACGAAATGAAGGAAAAAACTTGATTTTATACAGCTAAATAGCTCATCTTACCTAAAAAACGGTTGTGAAAGCTGACCTACATGAACTAGTTATTTCTACCATTTTTGGTCGATTCATCCTTTCCTATTAAGCAAGGAATGACACCTTAGAATATGAGTCTCAAACAGTTTAATTAAAACCCAGTATTCCAGAATCCCCTTCCCCCTCCAGTTCGTTATTTTCCTTCTACAGTGCTATTCTTTAGGTTATCTAATCAGTGGGGCCATCTACCATAGTACTATTAAATAGTATGTGCTTATCCTGTAGATCTTATATTATCTGAAATAGTAGAGCATATCTACGAAATAGTTCATATTAAAAAAGAACGATTATCCGAGTCCAAAACTGTCCGTCTTTCGTTTCAGTATCTGAACCTACTTGAAATCCAGAAAAAGATAATGAGATCTGAACGAAGTGGCAACCTTGAGCTTTATCTACAGCCGTTGTTGGAAATGCTCCATTAATTTGATGCTTCCGGCCACAATCTTTACACGAAGTCTAGTTGGCTGTTCGTGCAGTCAATTATTCAGCTGAGGAAAGACAACCCAGAGCAGTACAGAACGCTACAGGAATACCTGTTCGTCCGGAGAACTGACAACTACTGGGCGGCATTTTCTCCTTATTTGGTGATCGAACGGACATTTATGGGAAGTACCGAAAACGACTGGTAGTCTGAAGAGAGCTAGAGGCATGACTGAATTGCAGCGTACAATTTGGACATCTGCTATGTCTACTTTGGTTCTCGTTAACAAGCACATGCAGAACCTGACTGGCCTCGCGAGAGTTGACTATTGAAAATGACACAGAAGCAATATCTCGAGGAGAGCTAAACATCTGGCGGACATCGAATTGACAGTTCGATACATTGAGCCCCTAAAACCCCTAAGGGAGAATTCATTGTTGTTGAACGTGGTTACTGTTGTCAACACTTCGTCATCTGTAAACAATAATATAAAAGTCCAAAATAGGGATAAAATCCTTTTTAATAGACAGTGTATAGAAATTTATTTTTGTGAATTTCTATACCCTGTCTATTAAAAAGGATTTTATCCCTGTTTTGAACTTTTATTTTATCGTCATGGAAAGGCAGTGTGGTCTCCGAAATTATCTACATCTGTAAACACAGACAATGCTAAATCTGTGGGAGGATTGTGAAGAACATGAAAGCGAAAGACATTGAAAAATATGTTTTCAGAAAAAAGGAGAAAGCTTAAACTATAACTGAGACGTCATCCGCGGTGATACATAGCGAGAGATAAATGGTCGACCCAGCTATTATCATCCAACGTATAGCCACAGTGGCTAGCACCAGTGGTTCAGAATTTAGCGAGGTTCTGTTACTCAAGCTCTGTAGTTTTCCACCATCACTCTTTAGTTCGTTCGAGGTAATGAGGGCAATTTTCCTGGAATATCTCCAAATGTAAGGTTAAATTGGCAGAGAAAGTATTTTTAACCCCCTGAAATGTTTTTCCGACTCGT
The DNA here is from genome assembly GCA_027921565.1 of Artemia sinica. NCBI lineage: Eukaryota > Metazoa > Arthropoda > Branchiopoda > Anostraca > Artemiidae > Artemia > Artemia sinica. Next base: position 20,531,064 of record CM051272.1, read on the forward strand.
AAAAAGCGTAACAAAAATGAAAATAAACAAATTTTTTATCTGTTTTTCAACATTTTTTAAGTAACCCCACCCCCCCAAAAAAATATTTTGTACCCCCCCCCCCCCCAAAAAAAAAATCCCCCCCCCCCTGTCCCAGAGGCATGATAATAGACCTTCCAACTATGCTGATCAAAATGGCTATCTCAAAATTTGATTGGATGACCTTGGGGGAAAAGGAGCATGTGAGGGAGGGGGATATAGTTGCCCTCCAATCCTTTTGGTCGCGAAATGGGGAACTAGAACTGTAATTTCCGTTCTAACGGGCCCTCTATGACCGTTGGCTCAATGCGATCACCCTGGCAAAAAAAGAAAAAAGAACAAAAAAACCGAACAAATAAACACGCATTCGTGATCTTTCTTCTGGCAAAATTTTCAAAATTTCATATTTTTGCAGATAGAAGCTAGAAAATTAAGTCATGGTTCTCTGATATGCCAAATCTGATGGTGTGTTGTTTACTAATATGCATTGACTTTTTAGGGACGTTCCCGCCCTTTCTAAAAAATTATACGAATTTTCTCAGACTAATACCTTTTCATGGGTACATGAAACTTGATGAATTTTATATATCTGGAATCGGCATAAAAAGCCAATTCATTTTATGGTTCGATTGTTATAAAAATTCTGTTTTTTAGAGTTTCTGTTGCTATTTGGCTAAGTTGCTCCTTACTTACAGTTTGTTACCACAAACTATTGATTAACTAATCCGGCTCGGCATACTCTCTCAGTCAGTATATTGAATTGTTCTTCTTCTCTGCTATTTGCGAAACAGTTTTCTATTTTGGATCTAGTCTGCTGGATGTTCACCGGTAGATACCAGAAAAAGCCGAAATAATATCATTTCAGATATCGATATTTACGTTTTGATATCGATATTTGGTGCGATACATCAATATCGATATCCAATATCGCCCAACACTAGCAAGGGTTGTAAGTTATGCCCCAAGGCATATAAGGTTTTTAGGGAACAGCTGGTTGTATAAACTCCGGATCGGAGGGGGCTTATTTGATTGGAATTCAGAAGTTCTATTGACCTTTTTAAGAGTCAAAAGTGAATAGAGGGCAAGCATTCCCCTCCAGGCCTACTATTTCCCGAAATACATCCGATCAAAACAGTTATTTTGTTCAGAATTGTTGAAAGATCCAGTAATTAGGTCTTTGAGCATGTCAAACTCCCCACAGTGAACAATCCCGCTCAATAGTAACCGAAACTCTAAAAAACGGAATTCTGATACCAATAGAATCGAATCAAAAGAATCGAATTTTTATGCTGATTTCAAATATATGAGTTTCATTAAGTTTAGTATTTCTCATCAATGGCTACGAGCCTGAGAAAATTTGCCTCAGTTTCGAAACAAGGGGGAAACATCCCCTAAAAGTCAGAGAATTGTAATGAAAATCACACCATTAGATTCCGTGTATCAGAGAACCCTACTGTAGAGGTTTTAAGCTTCTATCTGTCAAAATGTAGAATTTTGTAATTTTAACAAGAAGAAAATTCGCGGAATCGTGTTCTTTTTTTTCAGGGGAGATCGTATTGACCCAGCAGTCCTAGAATATCGTGAGAGGGTTTATACGAACGAAAATAAAAATTCTAATGCCATTTTTAAGCAGCCAGAAAGATTGGAGGGTAACTAGGCCCCCTCCTCCACCCCTTTTTCCTCAAAATCGTCTGATTAAGATTTTGATTTAGCCATTGTGTTCATCATAGTTGAAAGGCCCAATAACTATGCCTTCAAATATAACATGCCCCCCCCCACAACCCCAGGGAATAGGTCTTTAAGTTTTAAAAATTACCCATTGTTTGCGCATAGTATTTGTTATTGGGAAGCATGACATTTTAGGGTTGGAAGACAAATTTTCTGCTGTTTTTTTTTTCATGGGGGAATTTTCCAGACGGTGAACTTGTCTGGGCAAATTATTCACTGGGGGAATTTGGCAGTATTCCTATACAAAATAATTTTTATCTTTCTCGCTTTCTCTTTTCCGTCTCAATTTTACGCGTGGAGTTGTTAAAGGTAATTGTCCTGGGTAAATGGTCACCGGGGTTGAATTGTCTAGAGAATATATTCTTGGAAAAGGTATTTCTCCGTGGAGTTTGAGCCAGATTTCCAGGAATTATTTAAAAAACGATCAGAAATTAAATAAAAAGCAAGTTTTTTCAACTGAAAGTAAGGAGCAACATTAAAACATAAAATGGTCAGAAATTATTACGTATAATAAGGGGGTTGCCCCCCTCTCAACATCTCGCTCTTCATGCTAAAGTTTGGATGTTGTCCCAATTCTTTTAGAACGATTCCTGAAACACAAGGGTCGTTTAACTGGAACAATACGAGGTTTTTGTCAAAAGTACTAAAAAAACTTTAGCGTAACGTTTAGTGTATTTTATTAGTAGTACCACTATACTTACTGTAACTCATGACGCTAAGGGTATTAAGGTGAAACTCTTGCGGTACTTTTAGGGAGAGTTTCAATTAAATGAAAAAACTATATGTATGCAGGTTTTCAAAAGGGTATATAAGCAATATTTTAAGCAATACCGCTTATAGATTTGATAGAAATATAAATATCATTATAGATAATGATAGAAATATCATTTGAAATTTTAAAAGATGTAATTCGATTCAAAATTAAAAGTTCTAGTGCCCTTTTTAAGTGTAAAAAGAGATTGGAGGCCTTCTCCCAAGCTCCTTTCATTTTCCAAACACATCCAGTAAAAATTTTGAGAAAGCAATTTTGTTAGTCATAGTAGGATTGTCCAGCAACTATGTCTTTATGAATATTGGGTTTGTCAATCTCCTACATTTATGTAATTGACCCATTATGCTTTAAAACTAAATGTTGCTTTAAAACTAAATCGAAAAGCACTGTGTGTATGGTTGCCAATAAGAAACCTCAGCACCATCTCTAGAACGACTGGGTTGCTAACTTTCGGGATGCTACTATTACAACTTCTGCTCTTACAATTTAAATAAATCAAAAGGGTCTAAGTGTATCCAGGCTTTCAAAGAACATAGATGGAATGTTTTGGGAATGATATTAAGTATTATCTTTCATGTCAACTTTAGGATGTATAAAATTAAACTAACAATACTCTTTGTGTCCAGAGTAAAATTGTTGAAAAAGTTTCTCCAACATACAAATAGCCAACCAAACTATGGATTCTTATGAAAAAAAAAGTATATAAAATATAACTTGTTTCACTGAAAGACACTATGTCAATGAAAAATGAACAGAAATTAATTTGATAAACTTTTTTTACAAAACAAGTTTTTCAAAGAAAAGTAGAGTTCCATTAAACCAAAAATGAGCAGAAATAAATTTAAATAATCTTCTAAGCATAAAACTACCGAAAATCACCATCAATAAATAAATGAAATCCAAAACAATAAATAGCCGATTAAAAAGAAAACGAGCAAAAATTAACATGAGTAGGGCTGATAACCCCCATGGCTTCTCGAGGCCAGAACATAATTTGCACTTTAATGAAAAAAACAAATTACCGTGAATTGTCAGTTTAACATACATATACTAATATCTATTCCTTTAAAGTTTGGATAATTTTTTATTTATTAAAGCAAATAGAGTGAAAACATTTAAAATGTATTTTGTTTTGATTAATTGACTTTATTTTTTCTAATTTTTGGCTTAATGGAGCTCTTTACTTTTTTTGAAAAACTTCGGTGAAAAAAGTATATAAAACGTCATAGTTTTGAAACGTACAAATCACGTATACGAGAACCTGAGACATGGCTCCCCAACAAAGCTTATCACATTGTAAAAATGTCTCAATTCACTTTACAAGTGTAGTTGCTTTAATGTTATTATCCAAGAATCTATGCAACGATTGTAGTTTTTGACAATTCATCTGGGGCCAAGCGGAAAGGTCATAAGACGCAAAGGACATTAGAACGTTACGAGAGAGGCGTAAAGTATTGAATAGATTTATAATGCTAATTTTGTAGAAAAAAAATGGAATTGCAAGTAACTTTATAATGATTTGTCCAGTAGGAGCTAAACGTTAGAATCATATTCTTGTTTCCCTGTTTTGATGAATGTTGAAAAATGTTTGCTCAGAGAAGGGGAGAGGCTCTTTTATGGATCCTAATTGAGAGTTGCATCACTCCCTAACTGAGCTCCAATCACATAAAAATTCCCTTACATTCCCGTATTAAAGTTGTTTTCGCTCTGCTTAATTTCTCTACCTATGATTGATAACTAACAGACATGTAAGTTGGTGTTTGCATTCTTACGTATGCCCCCACCCTTCGTATAAAATGAGTGATTAGGAAGATTCTATAATATTTATTTTTTAGGTACTAACAAAGAACATTCATTTAGAGAAGAAGATTGAATTAGAGAACATCAATTTTAACCAAAATTATCCTGATAATTGTGGACAACAAGCCAATTAGTCATGGAAGATTGTTGTGAATTAGCAGATGGTTGTGAAGTAACCTACGATTTAATACGTGCGGTTCGTGAAGGAAAACTCGAAAGAACAAGGGAGTTGATCAATACCTTCGGGCTGTCATACTCAAAAGAGTGGTCTGATGGATATGTGTTACTTCGTGAGGCTTTGATAAAGAAGAATATATTAATTGCTAGATTGCTTTTAGATTGCGGTTGTAAAGTTAACCAGGATAAATTTGGGGATATACCACTGCATATTGCTGCTAGAAAAGGCTACAAGAAGATTGTGGAACTATTATTAGAAAATGGTGCCAAAGCTGACTTAAGAGACTATGAAGGTAGAACAGCCTTGCATACTGCAGTAAAATACAATCAGGATGGACTAGTTAATTTGTTGATTAGCTATAAAGCTTATATAAATACTCAAGATGATGATGGAGATACACCACTGCATATTGCTGCTAGAAAAGGCTACAAGAAGATTGTGGAACTATTATTAGAAAATGGTGCCAAAGCTGACTTAAGAGACTATGAAGTTGGAGAAACACCACTGCATTTGGCAGCTGGATATTATAGCAATAAGAAGATTGTGGAACTATTATTAGAAAATGGTGCGAAAGCTGACTTAAGAGACATTAGAGGTAGAACAGCCTTGCATACTGCAGTAGAAAAACATCAGGAAGGAATAGTTAATTTGTTGTTAAGCTATAAAGCTAATATAAATACTCAAGATGAAGATGGAAATACACCACTGCATTTGGCAGCTAGATATAGCAACGAGAAGATTGTGAAACTATTATTAGAAAATGGTGCCAAAGCTGACTTAAGAGACATTAGAGGTAGAACAGCCTTGCATACTGCAGTAGTATACCAGCAGGAAGGAATAGTTAATTTGTTGATACGCTATAAAGCTTATATAAATACTCAAGATGATGATGGAGATACACCACTGCATATTGCTATGTATGCATATGCATATACTGCATATAGAAAAGGCTACAAGAAGATTGTGGAACTATTATTAGAAAATGGTGCGAAAGCTGACTTAAGAGACATTAGAGGTAGAACAGCCTTGCATACTGCAGTAGAATACAAACAGGAAGGAATAGTTAATTGGTTGATAAGCTATAAAGCTAATGTAAATACTCAAGATGAAGATGGAAATACACCACTGCATTTGGCAGCTGGATATAGCAACGAGAAGATTGTGAAACTATTATTAGAAAATGGTGCGAAAGCTGACTTAAGAGACATTAGATACTTGACTTAAGATACTTGCTGTGCATTTTGGGTGTACTTGTAACAAATATTTTACATACGTACGCTACTACGGTATAAACTAAAGTCCATGACTTAAATTTATTATGTATTATATATAACCTAATCTAGCATTTTCCTGGCAGTCTTTTTTATTTACTTGAATTTAGTTATATACATAATACTCACTCAAAAAGATAAGTAAACACATAACACAAGTCTAAGCCTGAGGGCCTAGTAGTTTAAAAAAAATAACTCAACTGACTAATTAACAGGCCTATATAGAAATTCTTTCTCTTGTAAAACAGCTGGTCTTTCAACCAATTATAAAATATTATTTTAACCAAACATTGATTTTTATTGATACTATTGGCTTTATTTTATTTTGGAATACCTTTAATCTCTAATAACAAACAAAAGCTTTTAATTCATAAGCCTAACAGTTAGGTACTGTTCTACCACTGCCTACTGCTGATTACAATCCATTCACCGTTCAGGATAGCTAAGTCTCATTCTTTGGCCCTGACAATTTTTCCTTTTCATTTACTTCTTTCATTTATGATTTTGTATCTTCAATTCAAATTCTATTAATAGTATTCTTTAAGTTTCATTTTTATTCCCTTTGTAAATGACTATCTATTTTCAATTAAAATTCTTTCAATTACATTATTTTAAACTTAAACCTTAACCAATTTCATAAATAGTTTTGTATTTAATTCAAATTATCTTAATTGCACTCGTCTAATTTTATTCTATTACTCCTTTCATAAATGAAATTTTGTTTTTAATTCGAAGCTTAGCAACAGTGGTTTATTTCAGTGCACTACATATACGCTACTCTTATTCTTTTAGCTTGACGCCAATGCTCTTCTAAAAGCTAGTCTTCCAACCATTAAGGTTAATGTTCCCTGTGCAGTTCTTAGTGTGCCATCTTTCTACTCTCTCCTACGGTTTTGGTATATGAACACAAAAAGCGACATTATTACATAATTTAATAGCTGAGATTCAGATCTTTCAATCTGCAGACTTGCATTTTCAATTTTTTATCTAATTTTGGCTCCTTCCAAAAGGAAAAGTATAAGCAATATAATAATTCTGATTCAGTGAATGGATAAACTTGATACGAATGAATTCAATGATTGTGAATCTTGTCTCTTTGATGCATGTTACAGATGCAGCCGTTTCGTAAAACAGCTTGTTTTAGAAACACCTGTAAAATTAACTTTTCAAATCTTCCTTTAAGTGCCAAAACCATGAGTTTATTTCAGACGCACTCGGTTCCGTCATTCCTCCTTAATTGATGCAATGTGATTTAAATACATCTATCAAATTTTCCAAGTCTTTGTTACTGAGATAACTCAATATTTTTTCAGTGCAGCCATATGGTAAGTCAGTAAGGTTGTTTAAAAGAGAATACAAACTTCCAAGGCCAAGTTCAAGTAACTCTTTCCTTTCAATACCTTTTCTGAAATGACTTTTTATTATGCCAGCATACAATGGAAATTCTATTCCACAGCCTGTCGATTTCAAAGCTTTTACTACATTTTCATTCCTCATGTACACTGCCAACGATTGCATACCTTTTGTCAAAATGTCATAAAAAGAAATAGTACAATCACAAATCTTTTCATTTTTCATTCTTTCCAGTTCTCTCACACATTGATCCTGAAAATCACTCTCATCAAAATCACCCCTGCGAATCATGTATTTTTTCTTTGCTTCATTTGCTAATAGCAAATTTTTTTCACTGACATATAAATTTGCAAGTTTCATTTTAGCTATGTGGCTGACATATAGCTGAATCAGAGAGATTTCGGTCGTCAAAAACCCATCAGTTAGAATTAAACCAAGAGGTGTATGTCCATTCTGACACGTAATATTTATGTCAGACCCAAATTCCAATAAGGCTGCAATAATTTCAATTTCATAATCGAATCTATCAAATTCTCCAAGTCTTCCAGGTACATTTCCACAGGCACAATGAAGTGCTGTTCTACCTCTAATGTCTCTTAAGTCAGCTTTCGCACCATTTTCTAATAATAGTTTCACAATCTTCTCGTTGCTATATCCAGCTGCCAAATGCAGTGGTGTATTTCCATCTTCATCTTGAGTATTTACATTAGCTTTATAGCTTATCAACCAATTAACTATTCCTTCCTGTTTGTATTCTACTGCAGTATGCAAGGCTGTTCTACCTCTAATGTCTCTTAAGTCAGCTTTCGCACCATTTTCTAATAATAGTTCCACAATCTTCTTGTAGCCTTTTCTATATGCAGTATATGCATATGCATATATAGCAATATGCAGTGGTGTATCTCCATCATCATCTTGAGTATTTATATAAGCTTTATAGCTTATCAACAAATTAACTATTCCTTCCTGCTGGTATACTACTGCAGTATGCAAGGCTGTTCTACCTCTAATGTCTCTTAAGTCAGCTTTGGCACCATTTTCTAATAATAGTTTCACAATCTTCTCGTTGCTATATCTAGCTGCCAAATGCAGTGGTGTATTTCCATCTTCATCTTGAGTATTTATATTAGCTTTATAGCTTATCAACAAATTAACTATTCCTTCCTGATGTTTTTCTACTGCAGTATGCAAGGCTGTTCTACCTCTAATGTCTCTTAAGTCAGCTTTCGCACCATTTTCTAATAATAGTTCCACAATCTTCTTGTTGCTATAATATCTAGCTGCCAAATGCAGTGGTGTTTCTCCACCTTCATAGTCTCTTAAGTCAGCTTTGGCACCATTTTCTAATAATAGTTCCACAATCTTCTTGTAGCCTTTTCTAGCAGCAATATGCAGTGGTGTATCTCCATCATCATCTGGAGTATTTATATAAGCTTTATAGCTAATCAACAAATTAACTAGTCCATCCTGATTGTATTTTACTGCAGTATGCAAGGCTGTTCTACCTTCATAGTCTCTTAAGTCAGCTTTGGCACCATTTTCTAATAATAGTTCCACAATCTTCTTGTAGCCTTTTCTAGCAGCAATATGCAGTGGTGTATCCCCAAATTTATCCTGGTTAACTTTACAACCGCAATCTAAAAGCAATCTAGCAATTAATATATGCTTCTTTATCAAAGCCTCACGAAGTAACACATATCCATCAGACCACTCTTTTGAGTATGACAGCCCGAAGGTATTGATCAACTCCCTTGTTCTTTCGAGTTTTCCTTCACGAACCGCACGTATTAAATCGTAGGTTACTTCACAACCATCTGCTAATTCACAACAATCTTCCATGACTAATTGGCTTGTTGGCCACAATTATCAGGATAATTTTGGTTAAAATTGATGTTCTCTAATTCAATCTTCTTCTCTAAATGAATGTTCTTTGTTAGTACCTAAAAAATAAATATTATAGAATCTTCCTAATCACTCATTTTATACGGAGGGTGGCGCGTCAGTGGGCCCGATATAACATGGTTGATTTACAGTATAAGATACTTTTTATGGGATTGGGAAAAATACTAATTTTATGTCGGACGGACCTCTGGTCAGAATTATATCTTGGGAATACCTCGGGAAAATTCTAAGTGTTTTATGTCTTGTAATGTGTATTAAAAGATGATTGTAATTGTTGATTCTCTGAACCATTAGTCCCAGTGACCTCTTTATAGCCAGACCCTGCATTGCCTTGTGTTGCATCAATAAAAGTACTATATACCAAGCCTTTATACAACGTTATTTAAGTCTCTCGATTAACCCAAGTAGGTGCGCCAAATTAGGCAGTTCAAAGCCTAGGGCATGCTACCAAGGTTTATTTACGTTAGGACCGTAATTATATTCGCTATAAAGGGAGTAATAAGGTACCAACCCGAAACTACGATATATCAGCTTGTAACAGCTGGGTGGCAACTATAATGGTACTTTACAACAACCATAACCTCATTTTACTATAGCATAACCTCACTTTACCATATCAGGCCCAGGATTTATGGCTGTCAGTTTCAAACTGAAAATGGACAAAAAGTTTTGGATTGTTTCTGACCCACCTAACACTCTTCCTCCTCCCAACATAATATATAGATGATCCCTGAAAGTTTTGAGCCAATCAAACCCAATACCAATGTATGCCCTTTTTTCCATTACAAAACCCATCTGCCAACATTGTAAAATTTGTATAGTTTACAGTTATTGCCCCAATGGCTTAGGCGGGGGGGTATTACATCCCCGTAGTCATTCATCTTTGTAGCCATATTTGTTAAAATTATTGACTAATCTTAAAAACAATGACTATCTCAAAATTATTATCTGATATTAGGGGGGATTACGAAGGGGGGAATACACAGAGGGTAAGACAGGGGCGTTGATTGCCCTTAAATTTTTTACCATCGTTAAAACGTCATTAGAATTTTCAATTTTCAACCTCAAAGTATTTATAAACACTTCTACCATATGATGGGGTCGAGAAAAAAACATAATGCATAGGAGGTACATGACTCTTTACTTAGGCAATGCTACAGTGTTGTATCTGATAAGAAAATCGAATCATAAGTTTTATAAACTTAAGATGTTCTGCATAACCAGTGAATATATATTTTTTTTTTCTGAAGTGGTAGAAAAATTTACAATTTTCTTGTAGAGAGATGCAAAAACAAAAAAACATACCCTTCATTCGGTGGAATCGTGTTCAAACATTCGGTCAAGCTTGATTATGGTAATGTTGTGATCATAACTATATTTGAAGTTATCTAATCCACTTAATTTTAGGAAGAAGACATACAGAACGGAATTCTGTTTTTTTTTTATAAAAAGTTTACTTGTATTTGTTATAAATGGAATCGAAGTTATGAAGACTCTTTAGGTCTCAACAGAATGGAAGTTAGAACCGTTGCCCTACCACCGTGGGGAGTAGGGAGGGGTCCTGAATTCTTGTAATGAGGTCATATACCACGGCAGGTCGTCGGGGATTTTGACAAAACTCAATGGAGACCTACTCCATTGAGTTTAAAAACTAAAAACAAATATTTAGTTTTACCATTTGGAAGTCTTCTCACAATAAAAAGTCTACAAAGGGAGGGGGAGGCTCCCGAAATTCTTCTATAAAGACATATTACAGATGGAGTAACCAGAATCGTTCCAGTCCTATTGGTAAGTAGGAGTAAATACCTAGTTACGGCTTATGGGGTCTTCATTCTACTCGATCTCTGTAGGGGAGGTCTTTAAGTTTTAGGCACCATTACCTTTACCAAAAGAGTGTTTTTATATCACAATAAAACTTGTCGGGAAGTGGTAATTAGTGCTCCACTTGTGCTTTTTCAGGGTATAGCCTAGTTCAGTCTCTGTTAGGAGTAAGGTGTCTCTAAATTCAGGTAATATACCTGAATTTACCCTTCTGAAGAGGCTGCTGCATACCAAGGCAACAGCTAGTTGGTAAAAGGAGGCCAGAGGTAAAAGCTAGTTATAACTTTGGTGATCCAGGACTAGCTATACGGGAATACCCTTGCTATTTTAGTTATACTCAATAACTATTTCAGTAAAACCTGAACGTGGGTATTTTTTTTTCCAAGGCCACACTACCTTTTCTATGACGAAACAAATAAGAGTTCCAAATAAGGACATGTTTTTTTTTTACTTTTATTAGATAAGGGAAACAAAAATATATACAAAAGCTCTAGATATTTAGATGACATAGTCAGTCATCATCATCAGTAGAGTTACTAAAGTCTTCAAAATTAAAACAAACCATATTTATACTGAATAAAATAATCACTTCCGGTCACAGCAAGTTTCCGGTCTATTGACTTAAAAAGTTAATTAACTGTTGAATTCTTTAAAAATACGTTTAATAAAGCGTTGAATAATAAATAAATGCGTTGAATAATGCGTTGGTAAAATCGTCTTTTCTTCTAAATAAAAATTAAACGTTGCTGAATTTTAAATATATCTTCTTATTTTTATGTCATCGAAATATCTAGAGCTGTTGTATATATTTTTGTTTCATTGTCTAATAAAAGCCAAAAGCACCTGTCCCTGTTTAGAACTCTTATTTGTTTCGTAGCTTTAACGTAAGGATCGGGGGATAAGGGAAGCCCTCTCAAACTTCCTCTTATCAAACAGTTCGTGGTAACGAACTGTAAGTAAGGAGCGACCCGGCTCAATGGTAACCGAAACTCTAGAAAACGGGTTTTTGATACCAATAGATACATCAAAAGAATCAGATTTCAATGCTGATTTCAAATACATAATTTTCATCAAGTTTAGTGCTACCCATCAAAAGTTAAGCGCCTGAGAAAATTTGGCTGATTTTCAAAAATAGGGGGAAAGACCCCCTAAAATTTATAGAACCTTAATGAAAATCGCACCATCATATTCAGCGTATCAGAGAACCCTACTATAGAGGTTTCAAGCTCCTATCTACAAAAATGTGGAATTTTGCATTTTTTGCCAGAAGAAAGATCACGGATGCGTGTTTATTTGTTTTTTTGTTTTCCCCAGGGGTGATCGTATCGACCCAGTAGTCCTAGAATATCGTGGGAGGACTCATTGGAACGGAAATTAAAAGTTCTAGTGCCCTTTTTAAGTGACCAAAAAAAATGGAGGGCAACTAGGCCCCCTCCCACGCTCATTTTTTTCCCAGTCATCTGATCAAAAATTTGAGATAGCCATTTTGTTCAGCATGGTCGAAAATATGTCTTTTAGGATGACTTAATCCCCCGAAGTCCCCGGGGGAGGGCTAAAAGTTATGAACTTTACCCAATGTTAACATATAGGATTGGTTATTGGGAAGTATACAGACGTTTTCAGGAGGGTTTTTTTCTGGTAGTGAGGGGGGGGTCGGGGGTTATGTTGGAGGATCTGTCCATGAAGGAAGTTTTCATGGGGGAAGGGAAATTGCCGTGAAGGGGGCGCCGGACTTGCCAGCATTATTTATTGGTTATTGGGAAGTATACAGTCATTTTCAGGAAGGATTTTTTTTCTGGAGGATGGGGCTGGAGGAGGGGGTTACTCGGGAGTCTTTCCGTGGAGGTAGTTTCTTTGGCGTAGGGGGCATTTCTATGAATGGGGCGCCGGATTTCCAAGCATTATTTAAAAAACGATCAGAAATTAAATTAAAAAAAAAACAAGTTCTTTTCAACTGAAAATAAGAAGCAACATTAGAACTTAAAACGAACAGAAATTATAACGTATATGAGAGGGTTCTCCCCCAAGTCAATACCTCGCTCTTTACGCTACAGTTTTTTTAGTGCTTTCAAAAGAGCTATCTATTCTAACTAAACGGCCTTTGTGATTCAGGGGTTTGTGAATTAAATTTGTTTTTAACTTTTAACGTAAAGAGCGAGGTATTGACTAAGGGGAGAACCCCCTCATATACGTAATAACATATACGTAATAAAAAAAAAACAATGAAAAAACAAGCGATACGGCTGGAATTTTGATATCAATAAATGTATCAAAAGAATGGGTTTATAATGCTGATTCTAAATATATAAATTTTATTAAGTTTAGTATTACTCATCAAAGGCTACGAGCCTGAGAAAATTTACCCGATTTTTTAAAGAGGGGGGAAACATCCCCTACAAGTGAAAGAATTTTAATGAAAATCACACCGTCAGATTCAGCATATCAGAAAACCCTATTACATAGATTTCAAGCTCATATCTGCAAAAATCTGCAACTTTGTATTTTTTACTAGAAGAAAAATATACGAATATAGAAGTTAGTTACGTAAGTTAATTTGTAAATTACGTCATAACCAAATTTAGAGACATCCATTTAGCAAAAGAAAAGTAAAATTTTTATGCAAATTTTGTTTACTTATTCAATGACGGTGAGCCAAAATAAAAGTTGCATTAACTAAAAACCGATCAGAAATTAAATAAAAAAACAAGTTTCTTAAACTGAAAGTAAGGAGCGACATTAAAACTTAAAACGAACAGAAATTATTCCGTATATGAAAGGGGCTGTCCCCTCCTCAACGCCTCACTCTTTACGCTAAAATTTGACTTTGTCTCATAACTTTATTTTTTAAAACAATAAAAAACTTTAGCGTAAAGAGCGAGGCGTTGAGGAGGGGACAGCCCCTTTCATAAACGGAATAATTTATGTTCGTTTTAAGTTTTAATGTCGCTCCTTACTTTCAGTTTAAAAAACGTTTTTTTTATTTAATCACGCTAAAGTTTAGCAGTGCTTTACTGGAAAAAATTTTCGAGTGCAACGTATATAGCCAATTGATAATTGCAAGTATTTTATTTAACATTTGTCTCGCATAGCATTTGCACTGGAAATTGTATACGGAGAAATAAATATTACGTAGATACGGGGAAAAAAAGATTATCCTATTCTCCTTTACTTAGAACATTAAATAAAAAAAAAAATTCAACTGAAGGTAAGGAGCAACATTAAAACATCAAACAAACAGAAATTATTATGTATATAAAGGGAGTTAATCCCTCCTCCACGCCTCACTCTTTACACTAAAATTTTTTAGTACTTAATAAAAAGCGTCTTATTGTCTTAATTAAACGGTCCTTGTGTTTCAGGAGTCATTCTTAAAGAATTGGGACAACATTCAAACTTTAGCCTAAGAGCGAGGTGTTGAGGAGGGACCAACTGCCTTTATATACGCAATTATTTCTGTTCTTTTTAAGTTTTAATGTTGCCCCTTACTTTCAGTTGAAAAAACTTGTTCTTTTTATTAAATTTTTGATCATTTTTTAAATAATGCCAGGACATCTGGCCCCACCCCACGGAGAAACCCCCTCCCCACGAAACTATCCTCTAGACAATTCAAACCCGGTGAAAATTTAACCCCGGACAATTACTCTTAACCACTCCGCGTGTATAATTGAGACGGAAAAGAGAAAGCAAGACATAAAAAAAGAATTGTGTATAAGAATTCTGGTAAATTCCCCCAGTGTATAATTTCCCCTGACAAGTTCACTACCTGGAAACATCCCTACTTATGGAAAATTCCCCCGTGAAAAAAAAAAGAAGAAAATTTGTCCCACCCCCCACCCGAAAATTTATATACACATCACAATGACATATACTATGCGTAAACAATGGGCAAATTTTAAAACTTAAAGGCCTTTCCCCTGGGGCTGTGGGTGTTGACGTTATACGCAGAGGCATAGCTATTGGGCCATTCAACTAAGATGAACAAAATGGCTATCTACAAATTTTGATCCGACGATTTTGGGGAAAAAAGGGGCAGAAAGGGGGCCTAGTTGTCCTCCAATCTTTTGGTCACTTAAAAAAGGCACTAAAGCTTTTAATTTCTTTTTGAATGAGCTCTTTCTCTAAATTCTAGGACCACAAGGTCGATACGATCACACCTGGAAAAAAAACAACGAACAAACAAATAAACAGGTATCCGTGATCTTTCTTCTGGCAAAAAAGACAAAATTCCACATTTTTGCAGACAGGAGCTTGAAACCTATACAGTAGGGTTCTCTGAGGCACTGAATCTGATGGTATGATTTTCAGTAGCGTCACTTGACTTTTAGGGGGTGTTTCCCCATTTTTTCTACAATCAGGAAATTTTTATCAGGCTTGTAACCTTTGACGGGTAAGACTAAACTTAATGAAATCTATATCTTTGAAATCAGCATAAAAAGCCAATACTTTTGATATATCTATTGGTATCAAAATTCCGTTTTTTAGAGTTTCAGTTACTATTGAGCCGGGTCGCTCCTTGCTTACAGTTCGTTACCACGAACTGTTCGATATGGCTCCATAATCAAGAAAATACACAAAGGTCATTGCACCAAAGTACAAACAGGCTGGAAAAGGGCAACAAAGATATGAGTATGCAAAACAAGGTAACAAAGATATGTGTAGACAAACAAGGTAACATGTGTAAACAGAGTAGTGTAATAGAAACATATGTGGGGATCAGGTTGACAGTGTTTTAAGTTTGTTCAAAATCCCACTCAACGTTTTCTAAAAGCTTCACTTTAATATTCTAAGCCTTTTTGGAGACCCAGGATAAACATTTTACCTTTCTCCCATATCAAACCTTACATATAGAGACAGCTGTCCCTATACTCTTCCACTTTTTATCTACGTCACTGTACAAATTAAGTAAAAAAAACAAGTTTTTTTTAACTGAAAGTAAGGAACGACGTTAAAACTTAAAACGAACAGAAATTATCCCGTATATGAAAGGGACTGTCCCCTCCTCAACGCCTCGGTCTTTACGCTAAAGTTTTTTATTGTTTAAAAAAAATAGAGTTGTGAGAAAGTCAAACTTTAGCGTAAAGAGCGAAGCGTTGAGGGGGGCAGCCCCTTTCATACACGGGATACTTTCTGTTCGTTTTAAATTTTAACGTCGTTCCTTACTTTCAGTTAAAAAAACTTGTTTATTTTATTTAATTTTTGAATTAATGCAGGTTTTGATTTTGGCTCACCGTACATGAATAATCAAAAAAAAAATTGCATATTAATTTTACTTTTATTTCGTTAAATCGCTTTCTCAAAACTTGTTTGATTTTATTTACGAACGTTTTTATTAGTAATAAATATACGTAACTTACGAATTAACTTACGTAACGAACTTCTATATTCATAGTTTTTTAATACGTATGTTAGGGGTTTCGACCCTAGTCAATACCATGCTCTTTAAGCTAAAGTTCGAATTTTGTCCCAACTCTTTAAAAATGACCCCTTAATCACAAAGGCCGTTAATTAGAATAAATAGCTCTTATGAAAGTACTAAAAAATCTTTGGCTTAAAGAGCAAGGTATTGACTAAGATGTGAACCCAATCATATACGTAATATTTTCTGTTCGTTTTAAGTTTTGATGTTGCTCCTTACTTTCAGTTGAAAAACTTGTCCTTTTTTAATTTAATTTCTGATCTCTTTCTTTAATAATGATGGGAAATCCGGAGCCCCCTCCATAGCAATTTCCCTTCCCCCGTGAAAACTTCCTTCATGGAAAGATCCTCCCATATAACCCCCGACCCCCTCTACCAGAAAAAATCCCCCCTGAAAACGTCTGTATACTTCCTAATAACCAATACTAGGCTATATGTTAACATTGGGTAAAGTTCATTACTTTCAGCCCTCTCCCCGGGGACTTCGGGGAAATAAGTCGTCCTAAAAGACATAGTTATCATACTTTCGACCATGCTGAACAAAATGGCTATCTCAAAATTTTGATCGGGGGACTGGGAAAAAAATGAGCGTGGGAGGGGGCCTAGTTGCCCTCCATTTTTTTGGTCACTTAAAAAGGGCACTAGAACTTTTAATTTCCGTTCCAATGAGCCCTCCCACGATATTCTAGGACCACTGGGTCGATACGATCACCCCTGGGGGAAAAAACAACAAAAAACAGATAAACACGCATTCGTGATCTTTATTCACAAAAAATGATTTAATATAAATGCGATTCTCCGGTTTATATTAGCCTAATAGCCATATTAGGCGCAAATAAATTTGCAAGAATGCCTCAAGCTCACTGGTTTAAGCACCAAACAGTCGAAACAGCAAGCCCAAGCAGCTTGAGGCATTCTTTTCAATACATTGCAAGAATTTGCCAATCTATGTACTGATTGTCAGAATAAAAGCATTTTTCAACGTATTCATTAGCTTTTTATTGCTTCATTATTCAACACTGCCAATTCTGCTAACTTTCTATTTAACAATCTTGACTTAAAAGTAATTAGACTGTTCTTTTTCTTGAATTATCAATATGTTTTTTTTGTATAATACTAATTTTTTTTTGTATCATACTAATTTTGTGTTATGTTGATTCTATGTAGATAAAGTCCATTAAAATTAAAAATATCAATCAAGTCTAATAGCACAAACAAAATTCAAACCTATTAAATGAACAGACTCTGAAAAAAAAAATTAACGAAAAAGCCTGCAAGTTCGTTTTAGTTTATATTGATTTTCTTCTCGATGTTCTTCCGCATATATTAAAAAAATAAATCCAGATTTTTGGAACCATGAAAGGAACTCTGAGTCTCCAGTCAAAACAAATTACTTCCATGTATGTTCCATTTTCAGATTGCCGGCACTTTTGTCCCAGAGAATTTATGAACGTTTTGAGAATTGGTTAATGGCTCTCTTACTCTCTCGAAAATGTCACTTTCTACAAACCTATTGAGAATCCAGGGGGACCATATCCCCTTCCTTCAAAGACTTTCTGGCGTCCTCATTCCTTATTTTCTTTTTCTTTCTGTTTTTCACTTTTTTAAAATAAATTTTTCAATTTGGTAAATGATTGTCGCTCTTGTCACAGGGCCAAACCTGTTGCAGCACAGTGAATTGATGCTCTGCTTGCCAATACGGAGCACCAGGGTTCGATCCTTGCTGCAGCAAGGTTGGGCGGCAAGCTTGCTACTTGTCCCTGTAAAAACACCCAGCAACTAAAACGTCAACTGGACGCCCTATACGCCCGCAATGGCTGAGGAGGATCTTTATCCTATTTTTGTCACAGGGCCGGCCGACATTTAAACTGAAGTTATCATCTCAGCTCAATTAGTTCTAAGGATTAAATCAAGATCATTAATTAAATAATTCTAGCTGCTCTTTTGCCAAATTGGTGCAAGCGTCCTGTCGGCCAATAGAAGAATTGACGGGAAACTGTCAAAATGACCTCCACACCTTTGATAGAGCTGAAAAGTTTGACAGAAAGTGGGAGATTTGCTTGGTCCAGTTTTCTGAAGAGTTGGCATAAGATCACGACAAATAGAAGTTAACCTTGCGGAGTCTTCTACATCCTCGGCGAGGTGTCCTTGTATCACTCTGGAGCAAGCACAAGCATATGTAAAACTTTTAGCCTCCAGCCGGGACGTTTTACCTCTATGTGTCATCAAAGTAGCCAGCAGCTTAGCATGTCCAGCACTTCAGAAAAAAATGCCCTGTTTTCAGATTACTGGCGTTTTTTTTATAGGAGATAATTCTCACCGCCGAACAAGGCTCTCGAGAAAGAGTTCGAAAAAGAGCTCGACTCCCTCCTAGCGTCAAATGAACGAAGTGTCGGGTTCGTTGTTACTGTCTCTAGTATCCGTCATATGCTATCTAAACTGAAAAAGAAGTATTCTCGAGGTGATGATAATATTTGTGGAATGCATCTGGCTATTGGGGGTGACAATGTGTTAAATCACCTTGCTCTTATGTACCAGATGATTTTTAACTGCGGTCTTGTCCCCGATGTTTTCTGTGTTGGCGTCGTTACACCAGTTCCCAAAAAAGGGAATGATCCCAGGAACTGTTCATCATACCGTCCGATAACTGTTGCGCCGGTATTCTGCAAACTCATGGAAATGCTTGTTTTTGGTGACCTAAGTGAAGCTTGTTATACTCCCGATTCGCAATTCGGGTTTAAGAGTGGTACTAGTCGCGAGCATGTTCATTCGTTGATAGCTAATCTTTTGCTCAGTGCTCACGATAATAATGATACACTTGTTCTAGCATGCCATGATGTGCGTAGAGCATTCGACTCCGGTATCCACGCACATATACTTAGTTCTGCTTGTAAACGCGGAGTTGACCGTTGGGTTGTCGTTGTATGGAGGAGCATGCATAGGAGACTGAGAGTGAAGATTAAAGTCCCCACTCATCGCGGTATGGTGGTATCCACCGTAGTTATACCTGTCCTTAAAGGTATCCGACAAGGCTCCATTACTTCCCCTCCTCTATACAACAACAGTATTATCGTCCCTCAAGAATCTGCCAAAACGTGCTGCATATATCTAGGTATAGACGTGTCGATCATCAATTAAGCTGATGATATACTTAACGCAAGTAGGTCTGTTTCAAGGGTTGAGGATAACTATAATATATTGAGTGATGAATATGCTAAGATGGGCTAGCTTTTAACGCTGCCAAAAGTGAAGTAGTTGTTTTTCGTCGCAACGCGAAAGATTCGACTCCGATTAGCGGGCTCTTAGGCGATACTGCGGTGAGCTCAAAGCCATCTCTAACTTACCTTGGACTGCCGATCGCTTCAGATCTGCGGTCTACTCGTGAAGCACTGGTTTAGCATTTTTCAGAAAAGGCCCGCAAAGCATACGGACTACTTCTACCCTGCAAACGTATGTATAACCGCCGTATACTCGGAAGGCTCTATTCCGTGTTCGTTATCCCGCATGTTCTGTCACTCTCGCCGTTTGGTCTCTTCTCACCGAAACAGATAAGCGCTCAGTCCGTCGGGTTTACTATAAGTATGCAAAGTATCTTTTAAGTGTTCCGTCATGGGAGAGAAACTCAAGAGTTTCGAAAAATTAGAGCGTTGTGGACCCGACTACTGCAGCTACTGAGCGAATCGTTCGATTTCGGCGTTCGCTCAATCCTGATCATGATATGTACCGAGCTATCGTAGGCTAGTTTGAATACGAGTTTAGTATGCTGTATATAGATTGTTATTGAACTCTTGTTGTTTCTCTTATTGCGTTTTCTTTTTCTCTTTTTTTTCAATACTTCGTTGTGTAACCTTGTGTTATTTATGATGGGAAATAAAAACCATTCATTCAATTTGTTCAACATTTAGAGAATGGGCTCCTAACTCTCTCTCAAATTATGTCAATCTTTTCACTTGCCCTTCTTCTTTCTTATTTTAAAAATCATGCATTACATCCATGCTCTAAAAAAGGATGAATAACTTGTAAATATGGAAACTGGCGCTAGTGCTGGTGAAAAAAAAAATCCCCAACACCATCTATTGGTTGGCGTTTCTTGGAATTTCATGCAGCTTCGGAATTAGGTATTTTCAAAATGTGAGATCTTACATTTTCACTATACTAAATTTGCCAATTACACTATTTATACTGATTTCTCCCTGTTCTTTCACTGAAAAATGAGAAGAAGCACCAAAAACAAGATACTAGATACCAAAGATACCAAAAACAAGATAGCGCTAGCGATGTCTTTTTTTGTCCAAACCAGCGTCAGTTCCCATCCTTGTAAGTTATCTTTTCTCTTTTGTGTACACCAATGAACTTAGTGTATAACCCATAATAATCTATAGTACAGGTTTTCATGAGCTGTAGATAAACTAAAATCTTCGTTTTATCCATAGTAGATTTATTACACTCTTTTGAGATTTAAGAATTTTTTTTAGTTAAGTCGTTGTAGTTACAATATTTTTTAGTTACAATACTTTACAATATAAATTTGCGGGGCCCGACTGGCCCTGCAAATTTATTTGCGCCTAATATGGCTATTAGGCTAATATAAACCGGAGAATCGCATTTATATTAAATCATTTTTTGTGAATAAAGATCACGAATGCGTGTTTATCTGTTTTTTGTTGTTTTTTCCCCCAGGGGTGATCGTATCGACCCAGTGGTCCTAGAATATCGTGGGAGGGCTCATTGGAACGGAAATTAAAAGTTCTAGTTCCCTTTTTAAGTGACCAAAAAAATGGAGGGCAACTAGGCCCCCTCCCACGCTCATTCTTTTCCCAGTCCCCCGATCAAAATTTCGAGATAGCCATTTTGTTCAGCATGGTCGAAAATATGATAACTATGTCTTTTAGGACGACTTATTCCCCCGAAGTCCCCGGGGAGAGGGCTGAAAGTAATTAACTTTACCCAATGTTAACATATAGCCTAGTATTGGTTATTAGGAAGTATACAGACGTTTTCAGGGGGGATTTTTTCTGGTAGAGGGGGTCGGGGGTTATATGGGAGGATCTTTCCATGAAGGAAGTTTTCACGGGGGAAGGGAAATTGCTATGGAGGGGGGCTCCGGATTTCCCATCATTATTAAAGAAAGAGATCAGAAATTAAATTAAAAAAGAACAAGTTTTTCAACTGAAAGTAAGGAGCAACATCTAAACTTAAAACGAACAGAAAATATTACGTATATGATTGGGTTCACATCTTAGTCAATACCTTGCTCTTTAAGCCAAAGATTTTTTAGTACTTTCATAAGAGCTATTTATTCTAATTAACGGCCTTTGTGATTAAGGGGTCATTTTTAAAGAGTTGGGACAAAATTCGAACTTTAGCTTAAAGAGCATGGTATTGACTAGGGTCGAAACCCCTAACATACGTATTAAAAAACTATGAATATAGAAGTTCGTTACGTAAGTTAATTCGTAAGTTACGTATATTTATTACTAATAAAAATGTTCGTAAATAAAATCAAACAAGTTTTGAGAAAGCGATTTAACGAAATAAAAGTAAAATTAATATGCAATTTTTTTTTGATTATTCATGTACGGTGAGCCAAAATCAAAACCTGCATTAATTCAAAAATTAAATAAAATAAACAAGTTTTTTTAACTGAAAGTAAGGAACGACGTTAAAATTTAAAACGAACAGAAAGTATCCCGTGTATGAAAGGGGCTGCCCCCCCTCAACGCTTCGCTCTTTACGCTAAAGTTTGACTTTCTCACAACTCTATTTTTTTTAAACAATAAAAAACTTTAGCGTAAAGACCGAGGCGTTGAGGAGGGGACAGTCCCTTTCATATACGGGATAATTTCTGTTCGTTTTAAGTTTTAACGTCGTTCCTTACTTTCAGTTAAAAAAAACTTGTTTTTTTTACTTAATTTGTACAGTGACGTAGATAAAAAGTGGAAGAGTATAGGGACAGCTGTCTCTATATGTAAGGTTTGATATGGGAGAAAGGTAAAATGTTTATCCTGGGTCTCCAAAAAGGCTTAGAATATTAAAGTGAAGCTTTTAGAAAACGTTGAGTGGGATTTTGAACAAACTTAAAACACTGTCAACCTGATCCCCACATATGTTTCTATTACACTACTCTGTTTACACATGTTACCTTGTTTGTCTACACATATCTTTGTTACCTTGTTTTGCATACTCATATCTTTGTTGCCCTTTTCCAGCCTGTTTGTACTTTGGTGCAATGACCTTTGTGTATTTTCTTGATTATGGAGCCATATCGAACAGTTCTTGGTAACGAACTGTAAGCAAGGAGCGACCCGGCTCAATAGTAACTGAAACTCTAAAAAACGGAATTCTGATACCAATAGATATATCAAAAGTATTGGCTTTTTATGCTGATTTCAAAGATATAGATTTCATTAAGTTTAGTCTTACCCGTCAAAGGTTACAAGCCTGATAAAAATTTCCTGATTGTAGAAAAAATGGGGAAACACCCCCTAAAAGTCAAGTGACGCTACTGAAAATCATACCATCAGATTCAGTGCCTCAGAGAACCCTACTGTATAGGTTTCAAGCTCCTGTCTGCAAAAATGTGGAATTTTGTCTTTTTTGCCAGAAGAAAGATCACGGATACCTGTTTATTTGTTTGTTCGTTGTTTTTTTTTCCAGGTGTGATCGTATCGACCTTGTGGTCCTAGAATTTAGAGAAAGAGCTCATTCAAAAAGAAATTAAAAGCTTTAGTGCCTTTTTTAAGTGACCAAAAGATTGGAGGACAACTAGGCCCCCTTTCTGCCCCTTTTTCCCCAAAATCGTCGGATCAAAATTTGCAGATAGCCATTTTGTTCACCTTAGTTGAATGGCCCAATAGCTATGCCTCTGCGTATAACGTCAACACCCACAGCCCCAGGGGAAAGGCCTTTAAGTTGTAAAATTCGCCCATTGTTTACGCATAGTATATGTCATTGTGATGTGTATATAAATTTTCGGGTGGGGGGTGGGACAAATTTTCTTTTTTTTTCACGGGGGAATTTTCCATAAGTAGGGATGTTTCCAGGTAGTGAACTTGTCAGGGGAAATTATACACTGGGGGAATTTACCAGAATTCTTATACACAATTCTTTTTTTATGTCTTGCTTTCTCTTTTCCGTCTCAATTATACACGCGGAGTGGTTAAGAGTAATTGTCCGGGGTTAAATTTTCACCGGGTTTGAATTGTCTAGAGGATAGTTTCGTGGGGAGGGGGTTTCTCCGTGGGGTGGGGCCAGATGTCCTGGGATTATTTAAAAAATGATCAAAAATTTAATAAAAAGAACAAGTTTTTTCAACTGAAAGTAAGGGGCAACATTAAAACTTAAAAAGAACAGAAATAATTGCGTATATAAAGGCAGTTGGTCCCTCCTCAACACCTCGCTCTTAGGCTAAAGTTTGAATGTTGTCCCAATTCTTTAAGAATGACTCCTGAAACACAAGGACCGTTTAATTAAGACAATAAGACGCTTTTTATTAAGTACTAAAAATTTTAGTGTAAAGAGTGAGGCGTGGAGGAGGGATTAACTCCCTTTATATACATAATAATTTCTGTTTGTTTGATGTTTTAATGTTGCTCCTTACCTTCAGTTGATTTTTTTTTTTTATTTAATGTTCTAAGTAAAGGAGAATAGGATAATCTTTTTTTCCCCGTATCTACGTAATATTTATTTCTCCGTATACAATTTCCAGTGCAAATGCTATGCGAGACAAATGTTAAATAAAATACTTGCAATTATCAATTGGCTATATACGTTGCACTCGAAAATTTTTTCCAGTAAAGCACTGCTAAACTTTAGCGTGATTAAATAAAAAAAAAACGTTTTTTAAACTGAAAGTAAGGAGCGACATTAAAACTTAAAACGAACAGAAATTACTCCGTTTATGAAAGGGGCTGTCCCCTCCTCAACGCCTCGCTCTTTACGCTAAAGTTTTTTATTGTTTTAAAAAATAAAGTTATGAGACAAAGTCAAATTTTAGCGTAAAGAGTGAGGCGTTGAGGAGGGGACAGCCCCTTTCATATACGGAATAATTTCTGTTCGTTTTAAGTTTTAATGTCGCTCCTTACTTTCAGTTTAAGAAACTTGTTTTTTTATTTAATTTCTGATCGGTTTTTAGTTAATGCAACTTTTATTTTGGCTCACCGTCATTGAATAAGTAAACAAAATTTGCATAAAAATTTTACTTTTCTTTTGCTAAATGGATGTCTCTAAATTTGGTTATGACGTAATTTACAAATTAACTTACGTAACTAACTTCTATATTCGTATATTTTTCTTCTAGTAAAAAATACAAAGTTGCAGATTTTTGCAGATATGAGCTTGAAATCTATGTAATAGGGTTTTCTGATATGCTGAATCTGACGGTGTGATTTTCATTAAAATTCTTTCACTTGTAGGGGATGTTTCCCCCCTCTTTAAAAAATCGGGTAAATTTTCTCAGGCTCGTAGCCTTTGATGAGTAATACTAAACTTAATAAAATTTATATATTTAGAATCAGCATTATAAACCCATTCTTTTGATACATTTATTGATATCAAAATTCCAGCCGTATCGCTTGTTTTTTCATTGTTTTTTTTTTATTACGTATATGTTATTACGTATATGAGGGGGTTCTCCCCTTAGTCAATACCTCGCTCTTTACGTTAAAAGTTAAAAACAAATTTAATTCACAAACCCCTGAATCACAAAGGCCGTTTAGTTAGAATCCTACTGCGTCACTGGTGCTTTACTGAAAACTATATAAATCTTGAACAGTATAAACAACATCAAATTGAATATTTGATGCATAATGATATTAATTGTTGAAAGATCCATCAGTTCAAGAATTTATTTCACTGTAATTGTATTTTTATTTTCAATGCTGCAAGAACTGGAAAAGAAAATATTTATAATATAATCCGTTTTCAGTTAAGCATGACGCAGTAGGCTTTTGGTTTTTATTTACAGTTAGGAAAGGATGCAGTATCCAAACACTTGTTTGTGGTGAAACTATATTCGTCTTTAACAACTTTGAAAAGAGTGAATAAATTAAACTGAATATTTGATGTATAATGATATTAATTGCTGAAAGTTCATCAGTTCAAAATGTTACTATAGTTTTAACGTTTATTTTCAATGTTAACTACAAAAGAAAATATTTGTCATAAAATTGGTTTTCAGCAAAGCGCCAATGACGCAATAGGCTTTAATTTTACAGTGAGAGAAGGAGGTCATACCCAAACTCTTGTTTGTGGTGATTTTTGTTCGTTTCAAGCTTGATTTATATATTCAATTAAAGTTTCACTCGTTTTAAGATTTATTTATTAGTTTACATTAATATCTATTGTATGTTTGTTTGCATTGATTGTTAATTTAATTTCTGTTCGTTTTAAGTTTCATTTGTACTTCAATAGGAAAATATTTTTTTTGTCTTAAGCTTGATTTTCATATTCAATCTAAGCATTACTCGCTTAAGATCTATTTATTCATTTATATTATTACTTGTTGTATGTTTTTGCTATGATAGTTTATTTAATTTCTGTTCGTTTTGGGTTTCATTTATTCTTTAATAATAATTTCTGCTTGTTTTTAGTTTGAATTTTGAAAGGTATTTGTATCTGCTGAGCATAAGTTTAAAATGGCCTTTACTTTTCTTTGAAAAACTTATTTTTCGGAAAGTTTTTTTTAATTAATATAGTAAAGGCCATACGGCTCCAATGTTTTATTATTTTTTTCTAGAGGCACGTCAAATGGAAGGGGTCGTCATAGAAACTTCAAAGGGGGCTCATTCGATTGAAAATCAAAGAGTTCTAGTGCCATTTTTAATAGTCGAAACTGATTGGAGGGCAGCGATCACTTTTGACTATTAATAAAATATATATTTCTCATAATATTTTCTAATAAATTCTCATTTTAATTACATTTTCATTTTCTTAGTAATAAGATATAAAGTCATCGTAATAAAAGAAGGTTTTATATATAGAGAAAAAGAGAAGCGCAAAAACAGCTTCAACCAAGCAGATTACCCTAAAAAATTTCCAATTCCTAATTCCAAAAATTCCTAACGTTACTTCAGGAAAGTCTCTTAACGTCTGGACTCATGTCTACCAAATTCAAGGGAATTCTAGGACTTACAAATTTTCAGTCACACTCCAGGGGTCGGCCGCGACGAGGTGCACGAAAAAAGTGACTTTAGTTACTTGAGGACACCAAAAAAGTGACAAAAAGTGATTGCTCAGAAGCCGTCAGAGCATAGTCAGATGGATTACAAGGATCAAACTAACTACCGTAAGACCATCACATGCCTATGAGAGCCCAAGACGTTACAGACAGGAAGGCTGAAATCCTTATTTTTTTCTTCAACTGATTTTATTTACTTATACAAAACGATAACTTCGGTAAATGTACGACTTCGATTACGGCACTAGGAACGAAAACTGATTTATTGAAAAACAAGCGTCCGCCACGACTAGGTATAACCAATCACTGGATATTATGTCCTCACTTCTTTGACTTTTTCTAAAGGCGATCAATTACTTCGGATTTCCTCTTCAGAACAAATACTTCAACCGATTCAGCATCATCTACCCTTTCCCTTTCTTTGGAGAAAGCTTTTAATGCTGCTTCCAGCATACTTTGAGCAAGACCAATGTTCAGGAAGTCCTTCTCTTCAACCGTTCCCGTGCCTCTCTCAGTAGAGTATCGCCTATTTCCTTCTGCTTAACCATCTCTTTTTTCATACAATGTCTGACTCTATGGCCGCTATTTTTTGCTTCTTCCACGCCATCTCCTGGATTTCTTGTTCAGCATCCTCCTTCTCGGCTTCAAGCTTCTTTCTCTCTGGTTCTTCCTGTCTTCGTTCAATAAGGAATAGTTCATAGTTGATCTAGCCAGACAAAGCAGCTTCTTTGTGATCAGCACACGCTCTGGTCTGTTCTCATAGTCACGGAGCGCATCCGTAGCAAAAGCCTTAGCATTCCGTGTCCGCTCTTCTGTACACGCTTGAAGGCTAGTCATCAGCAGAGCTGACCGAGAAAATCCTCTCTCTACGTCTGCACTTCCATGAGAGAGCAACAGAGCTGCCCGGACAATCCGACCTGAGGTCTGATATTTGGTTTCACCAGATGGCGTCTTCAGTTCCAGGAACTTTTGCTTATAGCTGTCGATTCGAGTACTCTCCGTGGGTAGCGGCACAGGATTTGACTGTAATAACAACCATTCTCCCTGGACTTGCTCAATGTCCGTCTCAAATGGAAGTTCTTTCGCGATGTGGAAGATAACACTGCAACTGGTTTTTTGGTAATCTGAACTGGGAGGGCTTAGGCAGGCAAGGCTTCAGAAAAACTCGTTGCTCCCCGGCCATATTGTCAGCAGGTACTGTATGCTTTCTAAAATAAAGGCTTTCTAAAAAACAGCAGCTTTGATATGCTTTCTAATTCTCAGGAAAAAAAATTCCTGTCTTTCAGAATAACGAATCCAATCTAAGAATCCAGGGCAGCCAGGACCCTTTCATTACACAAGGGTTGCTATAGGTAAACATCTGCAATACTAACTAAGCCTTCAAAACCACTGAGGATCCGGAGATTGACATCATCAGAAGGCACAATCTGCCCAAAAAGAACTGTGCATAACCGTCTCATCTCAAAGTGTACCACATGAATTAATGGCTCCTGTCGTTGAAATACACTAGTAAAAGCGGTGAAAGTTGCTGCAGAGCTTGCAATAAAATCGATTTCGGCTTTCATTGTTTGCTTTTTTAGCCATTTTACAATTTTCAAATATTTTGCATTTGACATCAGGCCTGCATTCTATCAATGCAGGCCACTGTTCCATCAAGCGGCTTGCTGCTCCCCCTATGGTGAGCCATCTCGTGGGGACGTGCTTCATAAACTTACGCTGAGGAACTTTAACTTTCCGTTAGCACTGGTTGAAATCGTCAGAACTACCTGGTCATCCCCTGAAAAAGTGGTAGACACCAATGATCATATCAGAGGACTCCTCCCCGAGTTCTTGCAGCCCTTTCAGGAATGCATTATGCACTGCAGGAATGTTGCAGGTTCCCACACTTTCTTATTGACAGCTGGGCCATCACTTGCAAGTATGAGCAATCTCTCAAGTGAAAGTTCTTCATCTTCAACACTCTGCAGGATTTCCTTACTCAGATCTTCACTTGCTGCATGTCCCATATAATATGTCCGAAGATGCCAACTAGCCACTTGTTTCCGCTCTTTTGACCAGTATCGAACTCTAATTCGGAGCTCCTCTATCCCACCATTGTTCGTTGTTTCATCATATTCCAGCACAAAGTCAGATTTCTGGATGTCTTCGACTAAAATTTCTCGATAGTACGGATAAATAGCCTCTGTCAACAAGCATGCCATTTTTTTCAGTATTTAACGACAAGTCTTCTGGTACAGCATCAGGGAACATTGTTCGGAACACCTCAGCAATATGATCACCTGAAGCTGCAGCAAAGGAATTAGCAATAGTCTTCAAAAACCCAAACTATCTTAGCCCTTGACACTGCATCCTGCTCGCGGAGCATTTCCAGATTCTTTTATGGTACGCTGTCGTCGCTCTGTGAGTTTGGGTGGTTTCCTGTTGGAGCTGATGCAGCGAGTCTCAACTGACGCTGGTTTAACATGACAGAAGCATTCTTTTTGTGATCTTGTGCGGCTGAATTTTGAAGAAGGGCCTGGAACCCTTTCTGGCAGCTGAGTGTTTTTTTGTTTTTTTTTGTTTTTTTTTCGTTAAAGAAAATTATCCTTCAATAATAGTTAAATAACATTAAAAGTCGCAAATGTATTCATTCTAAAAACTACTTTTTCCTTTACTAAAATCTAGATGAATGCTTAGATTGTTTTGTTGTTGTTGTTAATGTTATGACGAATACAAATATACTGCCAGGAATACATACCGTTTTCAGTAGAGCACAAGCTTCAACGCCTGGGTCTTCACGTCTCAGTTTTTTAGTACTTAAAAAAAAGATTGTGTTTCAGCAGTCGTTCTTAAAGCATAGAAAAATAATAATAAAAAATCAAACTGCATAAAGATTGAGGTGTTGAAGATACGACGACCCCTTCTATATATAGTGCCTCAGGGGAAAAAAATAAATGGAGTAGAGGGGAGGCTAGCTGCCCTCCAATCACTTTTGACTCTTAAAAAGTGACTTACAACTTTAAATTCCCAGGCAAATGAGCCCTCTATGAAGTTTATACGAGTATTCCTTCCATAAAACAACATATATGCCCCAGGACATAACTTACAAAGCCTAACTCCGGGCCCTGTGCCGACACCGGAGCTTTTCTTATCTGAAATTTGAACAATTTTCAAAAAACTGGCTATCAATTTTCAAAAAACTGGAAAAAATGGGCGTGGCGGGTGGCTAGTTGCTCTTAAATCTCTTGAACTTTCCCCCGCACCCTGGGGGGTTATTTCGACACCTGAGTTTTTTTTATCTAACTTTTGAAAAATTTTTAACTTAATGGATATCTCAACATTTTTATGGGATGCATTTGGGGAAAAAGGGACGTGGGGGGGGGGCTAGTTGCACTCCAATTTTTTTTGCTCTCAAAAGTTGAACTAGAACTTTCAATTTCCGATCAAATGAGCCCCCTCTGAAGTTTTTACGAGCATAACTTCCATAAGAACCATATATTTCCCTGGTCATAACTTACAACCCTTGCCTGAAGGGCTATGGGGGGAGTGTAATCCTCAAAGACATAATTTCCGGAGCTTTCAGCTACGCTGAAGAAAATCGCTATCTCAAAATGTTGATTGGATGTGCTGGGGAAATGATGGGCGCAAGAGTGGGGTTAGTTGCCCTCCAATCACTTTCGACTATTAAAAAGGGCACTAGCCCTTTCAATTTTAAAAAATTTTAGATAGCCATTTTGTTCAGTGTTGTGGATTTCCAGACAGAAATTATGTTTTTGAGGAAGACACAACCCCAGGGCGAAGAAAGGATCGGCAACACTAGTCTGATAGTGTCTGGGAGAACCGATGGCGTCCATCGCCAAGGTGTTGGCTTTTTGATGTCGACTAAGGCACGAAGATCCCTGATTTCCGTAACGCCCGTGTCAGAACGGTTGATTATGATACGAATGAAGGGATCCCCGATCAACATCACGATCATACAAGTCTACGCTCCTGACTGCAGCAAACCAGATGAAGAGTCTGACAATTTCTACCTTCAACTGCAAAGCCTAATTGACGCAGTTCCTAAAAAAGACCTTATTGTTGTCATTGGCGACTTCAATGCTATTCTTGGTAACGATTCTTCTCGAAATGAAGATGTTATGGGTAAATTTGGCCTTGGACGACTTAACAAGAGGGGCGGACGCCTCATTGAATTTTGCAGAGACAGTGATCTAGCCATTACCAATACTCTCTTCAAACATAGAGAACGTCGTAAGGCGACATGGACTTCGCCGGATGGAAAAACCCGTAATCTTATTGATTACGTGCTCGTCTCTAGGCGGTGGAAATCATCTGTGCTAGATACTGTCACCCTCGCAGGTGGCGATTTCGACAGCGACCATTCCCTGGTCATGTCTGCACTAAAGATACGCCTGAAATCTTCCGCAAAGCTGAAGAATGGACCCGCTCGTTTCAACACACATCTTCTCAAAGACCCTCAAATTCGCCAAACCTACATCGATGAACTGTCTACTCAAATATCAGACCTTCTTTCTAATATTCCTGTAACTCTATCTAAAGAGGATATCGATAAACTGATCACAGACTCCTCTAAGATCATCAGCAAAGTAGCAATGTCCGCCCTAGGAACCAAAAAGGGTGATAAAAAGCCTTGGATAACAAATGAAATCATTTTATTATGTACTGAGAAACGAAAACACAATAACAGGTCAGACAGAGAGAGCAGGGACAGATATAAGCAGTTGAAGCGTGCTGTAGAAAAAGCCATCCGTAGAGCCCATCGCACCTACATTAAAGACAAATATGAACAGTGTGAGGCTGATTTTAAGAGAGGCGATTCATACTTCATGTATAAGAGAGTTCGTGAGCTAACAAGCAAGAAAAGCCTCAGTTCTTGTACACTACTAGATAAAAATGGCTCTCAGATACAAAGCACAGAAGGTATCCGATCGAGATGGATGGAGCATTTCAAAGAAAAGCTTAATCCTGATATCTTTCCAAACTCTGCTGTCCTGGACCTCTTGCCCGTTACTGTCTCAGATCCCAGCCCACCTCCTCTCCGTTCTGAGGTCGAAGATGCCATCCAAGCGCTGAAGACTAACAAGGCCCCTGGCCCGGACGGGATACAGGCAGAACTGCTGAAAGTCCGGTGTGAACCACTTATAGATCTTTTCCACAAGATTGTATCCGGTGCCTGGCAAAAGAGTCATTTCCCAACTTCTTGGTGCAAAGCCACAATTGTTCCACTACACAAGAAGGGGTCAAAGGCAGTATGTGATAATTACCGTCCTATTAGCCTAACAAGTCAAACTGCCAAGATCTTCACCCGAATTATACTCCAACGGATCAGAGCCGTGTCATCCTTAGTCATCCAAGAATACCAAGCCGGGTTTCGCCCTGGGAGATCGACCGTTGATCAAATTTTCACTGTTCGCCAAATTTTAGAGAAATATCTGGAATTCGGTCGCGGCCTGTATCAGCTCTTCATCGACTTTAGGCAAACATTTGACCTTATTTGGAGAAATGTTCTATGGCATATCCTCCTCCATTACGGAATCCCACGAAACCTAGTAAAATTTATGGCTTACACTTCCATAAAATATGGCTTACACTTCCATTACAAAATAAACTGATAGGAATATAAGTAAAATTTATTCCAAATTTAGAAAATGTCAGGATTTTGCTTTGAATTTACTTTGCGGGGAGTTAAGTTACGGAGCCGCAGCTACAAGGGGATGTAGCATCTTTATTGCCACAACTCTCTATTCAGATGGACAGTATTGTCCTCTTTCAATGTTTATTAATAAGAGATATTAATAGATAAACTTCGTTGCATAATCCTGAACCAGCTATTGGGGTAATGTCGTTGGGTTTCAATGGAGGGAAGGGGACTAAAATTGAACTTATTGTCCTAAATGTTCGAACTTCCCGTTGTACTTCAGATTAGTATAGAGGGGGATTCAACCCGCCTGATCTCGGATACATCAGACGGGCAGGTGTGATAGACCTAGACTGCATAGAATGAAAAGTTTTACTTTTACATTGACATTACTACTACTACTACTAACAACTCATCGCAGCACCAAGCCGCCTGAGGCCAACACAGCTACGCACGCTCCTCCTCCAACCCAATCTATTCAAAGCCTCCCTTTTTACACCCGCCCACGAAGTTCCCATTTCCTTTAAATCTTTCTTTATGACGTCCTCCCAACCCAGACGGGGACGACCTGCTTTCCGTTTAGCCCTAGATGGTTGGCCGAAAAGAACAATCTTCGGCAATCTGTCATCCTTCATCCGAACAACATGCCCTAACCACCTCAACCTTTCTTTCATTATAGACCTAGAAAGTGGTATTGAACCACATTTTTCGTATAGCCTATTGTTTGAAATACGGTCAGTCAGCCGGGTACCCAGAACAATCCTTAAGCAATTTCTCTGGAAAACATCTAGCAAATCTTCATCCGCTTTTCGGAGCGTCCATGCTTCAGAGCCATATTTGACCACTGTCATCACTGTAGCTTCTAAGATTCTAATCTTGGTTTGCAGACTTATCTTCCTATTCTTCCAGACTTTTTTTAACTGTGAAAAAACACCCTGAGCCTTGGCTATTCTATTTTTAACATCTTCACTGCTCCCACCATCTTTACTAATAATACTACCAAGGTAAGTGAAACTGCCCACCTGATCAATCTTTTCATTACCCAACGTCACCTTTTCATCTTCACTTATTCCTAGCCTTAGTGACTTGGTCTTCCTAACATTAATTTTCAAACCAATACTAGCACCCTGAACTCGCAAAACCTCTAAAACTTCATTCATTTTGCTCACACTTTCATCTAGGATGCTTAAATCATCAGCATAATCCAAGTCCAGGAGACTTTTTCCTCCCCATTTGATTCCGTGGTCTCCCATTGCCTTTCCTGTGCTCCTTAAAACAAAGTCCATCAAAATAATCCATATAAAGGGGGATAGAACACAACCCTGCTTAACTCCTGATTTAATACAAAACCAGCTGCTAACCTCATTTCCTACCTTAACCGCAGCAGTGTTATTCTCGTACATAGCACTAATCACTTTAATGTATTTGTCTGGTATACCATACAAGGATAAAACCTTTACTAAAGCTCCTCTATCAACAGAATCGAACGCTTGCTCATAATCTATAAAACTAAGGACCAAAGGTGTTTGAAAACTTAGGCACTTCTCAATTATTAACCTAAGAGTGAAAATTTGGTCAACACATCCTCTACCTTTTCTAAAACCGCACTGCTCTTCTCTTAAAACTTTGTCTACGGCATCTCTCAGTCTAAAAAGTATCATATTACTAAGCAATTTGCTACCTACAGAGACCAGACTAATGCCTCGATAATTACCACACTCACTTTTATCACCTTTCTTATAAAGTGGCTTAATTAAGGTTTTCCTAAAATCATTAGGTACTTCCCCTTTTTCAAAAATCATATTCATAATCTCCAATAACTTATTTCTAACCTCAGAGCCACCATATTTAAGAAACTCATTTACTACCCTATCAGCACCTGGAGCCTTATTATTCTTTAATCCTTTTAGTACTGTTTCTAATTCCTCCTCACAAAACAAATCTTCCTTCACATCCAAGGTATCACAAACTTTTTCATTTTCCTCTATATTTTTTCCTGCAACTCTATCTCGGTTAAGCAAATTCTCAAAATGTTCGGCCCATCTCGCTTTAGCTTTTGTCTTATCGCTAATTGCCACCCCATTCCTATCTTTAACTGGGACAAGTCCGGATTGACTACTACCTCTCAATTTGTTAACGTGCCAGTACAATATTTTACTATTATGCCGTCTAGCTGCATCTTCTAAATCCTCGGCAATTTTATCCATGGCCTCCACTTCACACCTCCTTAGTTCATATTTCAATGCTTTCTCCACTTTCTTTACATTTCTTTTGTTTTCATGTGATCTATCACTCAGATAATTCTTGTACAAGTCCTTTCTCCTTTCTATTAAACTTAAAGCTTTTTCACTAATATTCTTAGCTGCAGTTCTAGCTTTCTTCCCTAATACACCTTCAGCAACTTCACAAATTATTTTTCTAAAATTATTCCAACCATCTTCCACATTATCAAATTTTAAGCTCTCAAGTTTAGTATTCAACTGTTCCTGGAAAGTTTCTCTCAAATTCTCATCCTGGAGTCTACTAACATCATAACTTCCCGGGAGGTAATTACCCTTCCGATATTTCAGCTTTAAATTAACCCTTGACACTACTAGATGGTGATCTTTACTTTTAACATCAATAACAGCACTCCTATATACCCTAGTATCTTGTATTGATCCTGCCAGTCTTCGATTTACTATAACATAATCAATAAGGTTTGCTGTCTTACCATCACGTGAATACCATGTTAGCTTATGAGCCATTTTATGACCAAACACCGTATTGGTTATAACTAGATTGTTATACCTACAAAATTGCAAAAGTCTGTATCCATTACTGTTTTCTTTTCCTACACCAAATTTACCTAAGCTGGGATACCATCTATCCATATTTCTACCAACCTGGGCGTTAAAATCTCCCAGCAATAACATCATATTTCTACCTGGGACCTTGTCTATTTGCTCCTGTAACTGTAAGTAGAATTCATCTGAGTCACTAGTATCTCCATCAGTCGGTTCTACAGGGGCGTATACTACTATAACTGATACCTTGAACTTTCTAGTCATAAAATGAGCAATTAGTATTCTATTATTAATACCTTCCCAGCCTAAACAAGACTTAGCAGCTTCCTTATTCATCATGAGCCCTACTCCCTGTCTATGTAACCCATCCTTCCTGCCTGAGTAAACAAATTCTATATCACCTAATTTCATGCTTCCTACCCCTGGGATATGAGTTTCTGAAACTCCTAATAGATCCAGTTCGAATCGTCTGAATTCGTCAGTCAAAATGTCGATACGATAGTCATTTTTTAATGTTGTAACATTCCAAGTTCCAATTTTCATGTTCTTTAAATCATTGAAATTTTTTTCGCCTCAGGAAAAGCAATGATCCCGGATACCAGTGCAGGACGGGGATCACATATCTTCTCAAGTCTACACCGAAGTGCTTAAGCCGGCTTAGAACCGGACAGCAAGAAGTCCCTGGGACCTCCATGAATGGAGGCTTTGTGCAATCCTGGGCCCATCTTGGTCACAACATGGTTTTCAGCGCTTGGCGATGCTCTTCTATCAACAAGAGTCGAAATCCTGCACAGACAATCTCAAGCCTATTACCTCCGACTCATTATATATTCATGCCTACAAATATTATGCTACTACGGGGAGGCAACCCGTAATAGATAAATTAGCTAGGAAGAGGTTTTTCAGCCCAAAGACGCCCATCAAAACATACCAATCCCAGAAGAATTGTCCATTAGTCAGAATCCCGTGCGAATGCTGTGTCGTTTACTAGGCTATAATTTCCTCGAGGGGCGCCACTCCTCAAGTGGGAATAGAGTTGACCGCAAGGTCCCCAGTCTTGCAGGTACCCCGAAAAGGTCGAGGCAGCCCTTTGCAGAGGCCGTTGTCCATAGATCTGGATCTTACGCCCTGCCACAGTTGTCCTCCTATAGAGGATCCTCCCGCGATGGTGTTCTGCATCACCATGCAATTTAACCCATTGCTGGGAGAAGGTTTGCAACTCATGGAACTTGTGGATAAACAAGTGGGCCCTTTTGAGTGTACATTTGAGGGGCCTTCTTCCTCCTCCGCCTGTATTTATGACCCCGGGCAAGGGTGCCCCAGATTCTATTATGGACCCCCAGGGACAAGGTCCCCCCTTGGTCCATGCCTCCTATGGAGGTACCCTACATATCTGTAGAGTGTTCCCCTATCGCCACCTGGGGACATGCTGAATGGCCTGGGGGAGGCCAGATAAACGGATCACTTTTGTTTTGCAAAGGCAATAACTCAGTGACATATTTAACCTACTACTTATAAATATACATAACTCACTGACTAGGCCTATATTAGTTATATACAGAAATATATAACTCAGTGACACATTAAACCTACTACTTATAAATATGTGTAACTCACAGACTAGGCCTATATATGTTATATACAGAAATATATAACTGAGTGACATATTTAGCCTACTACTTATAAATATGTGTAACTGACTGACTAGGCATATAAGTTATATACAGAAATATATAACTCAGTGACATATTTAGCCTACTACTTAAAATATGTGTAACTCACTGACTAGGCCTATATAAGTTATATACAGAAATATATAACTCAGTGACAAATTTAGCCTACTACTTATAAATATGTGTAACTCACTGACTAGGCCTATCTAAGTTATATACAGAAATATATAACTGAGTGACATATTTAGCCTACTACTTATAAATATGTGTAACTCACTGACTAGGCCTATATAAGTTATATACAGAAATATATAACTGAGTGACATATTTATCCTACTGCTTATAAATATGTGTAACTCAATGACTAGGCATACAAGTTATATACATAAATATATAACTCAGTGACATATTTAACCTACTACTTATAAATATGTGTAACTCACTGACTAGGCCTATTTAAGTTATATACAGAAATATATAACTGAGTGACAAATTTAGCCTACTACTTAAAATATGTATAACTCACTGACTAGGCCTATATAAGTTATATACAAAAATATATAACTGAGTGACATATTTAGCCTACTGCTTATAAATATGTGTAACTCACAGACTAGGCATATAAGTTATATACAGAAATATATAACTCAGTGACATATTTAACCTACTACTTATAAATATGTGTAACTCACTGACTAGGCCTATCTAAGTTATATACAGAAATATATAACTGAGTGACATATTTAGCCTACTACTTAAAATATGTGTAACTCACTGACTAGGCCTATATAAGTTATATACAGAAATATATAACTGAGTGACATATTTAGCCTACTGCTTATAAATATGTGTAACTCACTGACTAGGCATATAAGTTATATACAGAAATATATAACTCAGTGACATATTTAACCTACTACTTATAAATATGTGTAACTCACTGACTAGGCCTATCTAAGTTATATCAGGATTCTTACTATCTTGAGAAGTAAAAGAGTTATGCAAATATAACTTGCAAAAGTAAATCTATGACCAAAAATATAACCTTTAAAGGCATTGCCAAGCTACTATTTCTACCTTTTTCTTTATTTTTAGGACCTAAAAAGATTCTATGCATCACAGGTCTTTTACTTAGCTTGGTAAACTTACAGCTGGTTATCTGCAATGAAATAACATATTTGCCTTGTCTAGAAAGAAAAGTTACTTTAGGGATACCAAGGAAAACTTATCTAAATTAACAACTTTACAAAATTGAAAATTTTTATAGATCTAAAAACCAAAACCAACTTCTTTGAGAGATTGCTAATCTTGCTTATTAGGTCCGACTTCCTTTTTTGTTTGTTCATTTCAGCCCGCTCTTTTTCGTCTGTTGGTTTTTTTGTCTTTTCGCGTTTTCATGACACTCCATAGTAGGAAATTGGCCATGGTGATGTCCATAGGATACTTGTGAAGCCACTGATCTCTGTTAGCGGTCGGTGGCCTCTCTCAAGAGGGCATCAACAATTGCTCATTTTTTTTTCAGAGGCTCGCTTTTATTGCAATGATTCCTAAGTCTATCTGGCTCTTTTTTTGGTAGAGATGTAAACTAGGTTCAACTCCCTTTCTTTCTCTTGGTCTTGGACGCTTCGTTCAGCAGCTTCTTCTTTTGCCTTGCTCTCTAAATAGTTTTGGTATTTTGACCTAGCCGATCTGGCCAAAGTCAATAATTCTTTGGGAATACGAAACCTTTCGGGTTTGCCTCCATATGTGTTCAATTCGAAGCACACACAAGTTTGCATTCAGGACTCTTTCTGACAAGGAGGCTCTGTCCGACGGGAGAAGTCTACCTGAGAACCAAACATTTCTCTCTACGTCAGCACGGCCATGCGGTAACGTCAACGCAGCATTTACAATCTTCGACAAAAGCACATTCTTTTGCCCACCAAAAGCATCTTTCATAGAGAAGGTTTGATGCAAGTAATCGTCGACGTGTGATTGCGTTGGTTCTACTAAGTTCTCGGCTTACGACCATATCCACTCACTTCTAACATCGTCCGCAGTTACTCCTACTAGGATCTCTCGAGCAAGCACAACTATATCTGATAGACCTCTAACTATTTTACTTTCCGTGAGATCAAGGCACTTAAGTGCTTCGAGAAGCCCATTAGAAGAGATTGGACACTTCCTGATGAAGTGTTCGACAGCTCCTTGAAATACCTTCGCGCCCTTCGACGGAACCCTTGTCTTTCTGCCATGTTAATTTCCTGAGCATCTACCGCAACCTCAACCTGCTCACCTACAATGGTAAATTTTAAATAGTTATCCAAGTTTTTAAGCCAACTGGTAGAAATTTCATCAGCAGACATGAGAACGTCGAGTTTCAGAAGTCTCACCAAAACAGTGAGAAGTAAGTTTTTCAGCTCGGCAAGAAGAGCGTGCACAAGGGTTCTTCTGAAGGGAATCCTAAGTCTACTGGAAAATAATTCGTGACACTGGAAGACATCATCAGAATTTATTCCGATGTTCTTTACTGACAAATAAATCTAAACTCTGCGAAACAGCCTAGGCCAAAAAGTGACTGAAGAAATTTTCTTGAGGGAAAGCAGGGATTTGAAAAAGGGGTCTTTAATATTGTACTACCCTCTTCTGTGGGTAACCATGGCTAGATCTATAGGCTTAGCAAAGAACAAAACAAAAATTCAATTGTAGGGCGAGCAGATGAAAGACTATAAATAAACAAAAAATGACGATTAACTTTGAGAAATTTTAAAATGTGTTTGCAACAAAGGAAGACTATAGCAATATCTAGCAAATGCAGGGTCAAATCCTTTGACCTTCAATAATAGTGAACATAATAAATTGTAGATCTACCCATCGCCAAGGTTGCTAATAATTTATATTATTAAAAGGTTGCTAATAATAATTAGCAACATACATATAAATACATATAATAATTAGCAACATTGGCTTGAAGCAAGGTTGCTAATAATAATATTATATATATATATATACATACATATATATATATATATATATATATATATATACATATATATATATACACACATATATATATACATACATACACACATATATATATGACATTCCTATATAAGATAAACAAGCCCTTGACACCCGTTTCACCCAGTTTAAAAAAGAAAAAAGTCATTGGCACTTTTCGCATTTCTCAAAAAAATAATGTAATTTTACATGGCCACTCTTTGACATGAAAATTATTTTTAATTTCAAAAGGTGTCAAAAACAAAAAATATTAGAATATAATGGTTAAAATACTATGGGTTATATGGGTTAAAATACTTATGAGTGTTATTTGCGTTATGTACGTTATTAGCGTGCTGCACGAGTGTTATTTAAAAAATTTCATTTACAAAAATAATATTTGTTCATTCATAGCTGTCATTATCTGCTCGTTGTTGACTACATTTTGTGCCATTTTTCTATGTCTAAAATCGCTGCCTCTTTCGCTTTAAAGTTTTAAGGCTCCATTTTTTATTTTATATTCCTATTACATTATTTAAGTATATTATTACTATATTAAATTTAATTATATAATTTTAATTATATTACATTAAATTGCATTATTAATGTATTATATTATACTCAGTATTATTATTATAAGTATTTATATTCTTTTCTCTTTTAGTGCACCGTCTTGTAAAGATCTACAGAATTCATGTTTATGAGTGAAGTGATATTAGCCAACGTTTCACATTGCTTGTTTCTTCTTCATTCTTTACTAACTTCTTATGTTTCTTCTCTATTTATTAGCTTCGTATATTTCTTGGTTAGCTTTTTCTTTTTTTGTGTTTTTTTTTACGATTTAAAGCTATGGACTAACACGGTCAGAACAAGAAATGAGGTGTGATAGAAAAGTAATGACTGATTTTTCTCTTACAAAGTTTTATTTAATTTTAACACCGATGTTATCCCCTTAATGGCAGCTACGATGTTATCCCCGGCGATGTTATCCCCGAAATTAGTCCCCATAGGCAGCTACACACTGAAGGTGACGTTCCCACTGTTCATAGCTACGCTGGAAGTCTTCAATCGTTACGGTGTTCAGCATGTCTGTTAGAGCCTTTTGGATGGTTTCTAAAGTCCCAAAATGACGGCCAAAATGATACATATGCTATCTCAAGGATAACAGCGCAGGGTTGCCAAATCGCTTGGTGTATAACCGGACTCATTACTTTTCTACCGTACCCTGTATATGTCAAAAAAGTATTTGTTAGTATTTCAAATGTAGTTACTCATTAATTAAAACAAGTTCAGGATTGAATATGGATTAGTCCTTGTGATGATGAATTTGAGAATATTAATATTAATTTTTTTAATATAAGATAATATACCTTTTTTTTGGTATGTTAGCTTTTCACTGGTACTACCTTCAAATGCTTCTAATATTCCCTAATTTTCCCGAAGGTAAAACCGTGATTTTACCTGTCAGTAGATACTATATTACCTTGATTCCTTTACTTCTAATCTTCACACCCTGCAATGTTTTACCCTAGTGCCTTGAAATTCAGCATTGCCCTGCTAAATTCAGTATTTTGACTCTAGGGGAGGTTTTTTAAAAGATATAAATATTTTTTTTTGGGGGGGGGGTGGTAAAGTTTCAAGAGCATGTTCAAATTTTCTGCTCCAAACGCTAGTTTTTTCATTGCATCTAAGAAAATCGATAAAAACTGAGTTCTAATTTTAACGGATTCGAATACAGTTAGCGTATTTGAAGGGAGAAGCGATACTTAAAATCAGTGATCGTAATGCTAATTATGTTTTGTAATTTAACTTCTTGAAATTTTTGCTTCTTGAAGATCCTTCATTGTCCATTGGAAGATCTATAATGCCCCTGGTGAAGACCACTAACAGACACCTTCAGAATTATGAATATACTTCATATTTAGTCTAATTTTTACGTTCTTTATTTTTATAGAAATACGCGCTTAATGAAATTTCAACTGATCCAACATCCTCCACTGGTAGTCTATCTGAGTCTGACTCTACATTAAAATTCAGTTATAGATATAACGATACAATTCGAGATGATATGAAAAGATACACCTGTTCAGTCACTAAAGAACAAGAGGAGATTGGGATTGGCACAGGTGACTTTTTGAAATGTATATATAATATAATATAGTATCTTTATAAACAAGCAATAATTGTGTATGTATTTATTTATGTATGCATTTTGCCTCGAAAACGGCTCCATATTTTTTCTGAAAAATTGGTATCTTATATATTCTCGCATAAACAAAAATCTAGATAGGCCAGAAGTCTGAGAAAATTCGTTAAGAGCCTTAATTTTTTTTTTCAAATGACGTCACGTACTATGTTAGTACATCATGTAATCATTTCTTATGACATTATATAAGCATTTTCTTATATGATGCCATGCATAGCATAATTAAGATTGTTGTTTT
Organism: Artemia sinica; assembly: GCA_027921565.1. NCBI lineage: Eukaryota > Metazoa > Arthropoda > Branchiopoda > Anostraca > Artemiidae > Artemia > Artemia sinica. The sequence continues at coordinate 20,573,019 of CM051272.1, forward strand.
TCCAACGCATCAGTTATCATAGGAAGCGCGCTAGCGCTGCCTAAATGGAGAACGATGTGGGTACAAAGATTTTTTTTTCTACGCCCGGGCACTTCGTATACATCCGGGTCAGTGATTATAGCTGTATACATCCTGACAAAAATCTTCAATTCCTTTTGGCAATTGTTTTCCGGAAGTAATAGCACGTATGTGAATGGAATGGCATGAACAACCAAGTATAAATAAACTGGAGCCGTCTTCTGACAGTTTTGCCTCCACCTTGCTCCCCCGTCTTGGCCGACACATTGTCTGCAGCAATTCCTTTTAGGTTGGCCTTTGGAGCTCCAATTTCTTAAAAAAGTAGTTTAGTTATGGCCTGGTAATCTTCAGCTGTACATTGCTGAACTTCTATAAGCCACAAGAAGGAGTCTCTTACAGGAAAACTGTCTTTTCGATCAACACCATTTAGATCAGGATGGCGAACAACTATAGTACGAATAGGAGTGCCAGCGCGACGGGGTCCTACTGCTGCCATCTATAACCAGTCTAACTGTACCTAACCGCATAGACAATGTTATTGATAAACGAAGGGGCCAAGATCAGACTAGATTTCAGGGAAATTGATTTGCATAATCGACGGGGAATTCTAATGCATCATGAGGGGATTAAGAAACAATATGGCTTTTCTATTTTAATGTCAGAGATAAATTAATATTCATTCGAAACCTTAATAGTGTAATTAGGAACACCATAGATATTTTCAGAAATTCAAACGAGATACAAGACAGTTTGAATATATTTAACGCGGGAAATGGTTTCCTGGGAATTTTAAATGTGACAGCGCAGGGACGCCAAAACAAAGGAACATTCAGAAATTACGTTTAGGGGATTATTTGAGCGAAACAAATCAATCAACACTTTAGGGATTATTTGGGCGAAACAGTTTTCGACATTTTGGAGGATGATTTGGGGTGAAACTCTGTGGTCGTTAGAATACACAAGTTCCATTTGAACAGTGTTGTAAGGTCCCCAACCCCAAAGGGCCCCCACCACACAACTTTTTGCCCCCCCCCCCAATTTTTTTAAATACTTTTTTTCGCGGGCTTGAGACACAGAAGGCCACCCCCTCCACCCAAATGTTTGCCCCCCCCCCGAATATATCGTTTCAGATCAAGTTCTCTTCTTAATATTCCTCCTAAACTTATTTTATAAGTTGAAGTACTCATCTTTTTCACTCCCAACAATACTTTGCGACTTTTTGCATACCACAACACCAGAACAAGTTCTTTACGTAATATCCCTCCTAAACCAATTTTACAACTTGAAGTACTCATCTTTTTCACTCCCAACATTACTTTACAACTTTTTTGCATACCACAACATCAAGCAAGGTTCTACTTCATTTCAGATTTTTCCATAAAGACATAAATTTAAAGTTATCCTCCCAATTTTATGTAGAAGATAGAAAAAGTTATACATTGATCGTGAATATTTCACCATGAAGGTAAGGAGCTCCACTTTAATTCAGAGTTTTTTTTCCCAAAGACATAAAAAAAATTAAAGCTATGTTCTAAATTTTAGCGTAGAAGATAGGAAAAGATATACTATGATTGTGAATATTTTCCATGAAGATAGAAAGTTCTACCCCCCCCTCCATCCAACTTTTTGCCTCCCCCCTCCATTCTTTTTTATACATTTTTTTGCGCGCTTGAGACACAGAAGGTCCCCCTAACTTTTTTTAGCCATCAAGCAGTGTGATTTTAAATAAATAGGACATCTGATATTTAGAGGCATTTACGCTACAATTGAGGTGGGGAAAAAAAAGTGAGCAGAGTGGGGGGGGGTGGAGAGTTGTTAGCAAGAGTCGTGGTACCCGCTGGGCTCGCCCCTTAAATTGCGGGGACAAGGTAGACAGCCTTCAACGCTTCAGTTACTTTTCTTACAAAGTAACCACCAGAAAAATATTGAATATATAGTTCAACCCTTAAATATCTGCCTAGAATTCGATATTATTAATTATCAAAGAAATTGGTTAATGTGTTTTGGACTAAATCCAAATTAATGAAATGAAAACTGTGCTGGTATTGAACCCAGTTTTAAACTTTGTATCTAGATGCATGACAAAGGGTATTAAGACTGATATGTTCGTTAACAAAGGAATAGAGTTTTTTGATCATGCCAGTATTATGGAAGCCAAAAAACTGCTGTGGACTTACTATGAGGTTGAACTCGGATATGAAGAACGATTACGCGAATGCAAAAAAGACTGTGATAACTTGACGGATATCGCAAAAGCCATATGGCGCTGTGCTAAGGACGGTAAAGAGCTTCCGACTTTCGTTATTCTCGAACCGGAGTCTGTTCCCCCGTGTGGTGACGAAATTGCAGTCTGTATTACTACCAAAGTGAACGAAATGACGAGAAAAATGGACAGTGAGCTGCAACAGTTTTCCCGCAAGTTAGATACTCTGAACAATGGTTTGAAAATTATTGCTGATTCCAAGAATCAGCCTCCTCGTCAGTATCTAAAACGCCTAATATGGAAAAACAGCTATTCTCGGTTGTCGTGAAAAATATGCCTCCTGAGTTAGACGATCCAGGAAATCGTAAGGCCTTTATAACAAGCTTGGCACCGGGTGATACAACATTAGCGGATGCAGTGCTCGGGCGGAGAAATAAGGAATGGCAACCGCCAGTCTCTTCGAAGCAGGCCGCCGAAAAAGTCTCGGCTGCCCTCAAAATTAGCCATAAAATTGACAATCGACTTGTTAATTCCCAGTTCGTCGGTATAGTGAAACGTCTCCCCAGCAACGTGACGGAAGACCTTCTGAAAAATCTGTCAAAAGACTTTGAAAAAGCAATCAAGTGTGGCAATTCGCAAGCGTTTAAAATGTAATACCCCTCTAAAAGTGCTTTGTCCGCTACCTTAATGAACCCGATTAAAAATTGGTTTCGAACTATTCCGTCTAGAAGAATTCTGCTTTTTGCCTCGAAGGTGTTATCGGTGTCATCATGTGGAGTACATATCGGCAGACTGTAAGGAAACTGAAACTTGTAGCCGCTGTGGAGAAACTGGCCACACAAGCTCCCCTTAGAACCCTTGTCAAAATCCTATTTGGTGCCTGAATTGCAATTCGACTAGGCACACATGTTATCACTATGCCTGTCCTGATAACAGAAAAAACTTGAAAGATGGATCACGCTCCCAAAATGTGTAATATTCTGTCTTGGAATATAAATGGGAAAGCACTTGAGAAAACATTTCTGCTTGATACTATGAGCCTAACAAATGAAGTAATTTGTATACAAGAGCACCTGCTTTCCGAGGACAATACTAACCTGCTCAAGTTCTCAAGTTCACTCCAGTGTTCTATTCGGCCAGCTGAACTTGTGAAATCAAGAGGTCGGTCATCTGGTGGTTTAGCCACTTTGGTGAGAAAGTCTCTTCAGACTGAACTTTTAGCATCAAGTAAACACTTCCTCGCTGTTAAATTTCGTGATACTGTGATAATAAACGTCTATCTTCCTACTAATTATAGATCTAGCCTCCCGGACAGCAAGTTCACGGGTGCATGTACTCAGTTAAGCCGTTTCGTGAAGGCTCAAATTCCTGGGAATACAAAAGTTCTATTAATAGGGGAATTCAACTGTGACCTACTTAATACCGAATCTGAAAGGACTCAAATCGTTATAGGTTCCCTTCCTGATCAGTTAAATGTCGTTGATAAGGACAAAGCTTACACATTTATCAGTGTTGCCAACACCGTCTCAAATCTTGACCATGTGTTAACGAACTTCCCGGTGAGTGACGAAGTAAAAGTTGCAGCTGATGGTTCTTACTCTGACCATTTGCCTTTGTCATTGTCAATAACACTGGACTGTCCAAAGTTGTCGGGTCCGTGCAAATCCCATAGGTTCCCTTCCTGATCAGTTAAATAACGTTGATAAGGACAAAGCTTACACATTTATCAGTGTTGCCAACACCGTCTCAAATCTTGACCAAGTGTTAACGAACTTCCCGGTGAGTGACGAAGTAAAAGTTGCAGCTGATGGTTCTTACTCTGACCATTTGCCTTTGTCATTGTCAATAACACTGGACTGTCCAAAGTTGTCGGGTCCGTGCAAATCCCAATGGAGAGTATACAGTGACTGGAAACAAGTGTCGAATGATCTCTTTGCAGCTACTTCTGGGGATATCCTGAGTAAAATAAAAGTTCCCTTCCATCTGCTGCAGAGAAATGCAAACTCGTATTGCAGTGAAAGTGAAATATGTCTGCAGATAAACATGTACTGTGCAGAAATATCGCATACTCTGAGTATCGCGGAGAGTGTAGCAGTTCCTGTGAAGTGTATCCGTAATAGATCACAGGTGAAAGGGTGGTCTAGAAATCCGGAGCTAGCGGCGGCTTGTGCGTCGGTGAAGCTATGGCTGAAAGTTTGGCATGATAGTGGGAAGCCACGAAGTGGAATAGTGAACGAGATTCGAATCCATACTAAACGAAAGTTCAATAAAACGTTAGATGCCCACCGTGCAACCCTCAAAGAAAATTTTGTGCAAAAGCTCAGTGCTTACTTTGAGTCCGAGTTCAAAGCGCCTGATCCAGTTCTGCAGTCTAATTACGAGAATGAGCTGGCTTCTATGCTTACCGACACGTTCGACGATTTCTCAGTGTCACCGGTCACAATTTGCCAGGCCGTTGAAAAGCTAAAAAAGGTATACTCAAAAGGCTGCGATAGTATCTGTGCTCTACATATTTCTTTAGGAGATTATGTTCTTTACCATCATATTGCCCTCCTGTTTCAGATGATTTTGACACAAGGGATAGTCCCGAGTTGCTTTAGTCTGGGTATGGTTATACCGATATTAAAGAAGGGGAAGCCAGCCGAACAGCCTTCTTCGTATCGGCCAGTAACGATATCTTCAGTATTTTGTAAACAATTCGAGATTTTTTTGTTTGATGAGATTTATGATAAGTGCGAGATGCCTCCACACCAGTTTGGTTTTCGAAAAGGCCTCGGGTGCACCCATGTACTTTATCTTCTTGCTAACATATTGCTTGATGCTCATCTCTCGCGAGAAACTTTGATCTTAGGTCAGTATGATGTCAGGAGAGCTTTTGACTCTGGGATTCATGCCCAGATTTTGGTTGAGCTGTGTAAGCGAGGCGTGCGTTCTTCTATTGTAAGGTCACTACGTGATATGTATAGGAACCTCAAGCTTCGTCTTCGTTTGCAAGATGGTGAGCTTAGTGGGGAGATATCCGTACATAAGGGAATTAAGCAAGGGGCTATAACGTCTCCTACTTTGTTTAATAACAGTGTTAATGATGCACAACAGGTTATCTCTCCGAGTTATATTTGCAAGCATATTGACTTGTCACTTCTGGGTTTTGCAGATGATCTTTTAAATCTGTCTCGGTTGCTTTCTTCGTTAGAAAATAATTTCTCGCGTCTTGAAAAAAGTTATGCTGATATTGGTTTGCAGTTTAATGTAGAAAAGTCTGCTGTTTTGTTTTTTAATTGCCCTGAAGATAATGCTACAGTCAGGCTTGGTGGAATTACCGTAACACCGTCTAGTCACATTACGTACCTTGGCCTCCCGATTGGTCGTAATCTTCGAGAGACCCAGTCTTTGCTTATTGAACACCTTTCTAAAAAAGTGCGCATTGCCTATGCGGGTGTTGTCACTAGCCGTCGCAATTCAAGCCGTAAATATTTGGCTCGTCTTTATAATGCAGTTGCTTTGCCTCATGTCTTGTACCTGTCTCCTTTTTGGAAGCTCCTGAGTGCACGAAACAAGAAAGACATAAGGTCGGTGTTTTTCAAGTATGTCCGATATCTTCTTCAAGTGCCGCCTTTTGTTAGAAACCGCCATATTGCTGTGAAATATGAAATTGGTGAGCTTCTGAGTGCCGTGGAGGAGGTAATTCAGAATTACGTGAAAAAGCTAGAGCTCCTGCATCACAAGTGGGCCCACCTTCTCAAATAGTTGTGTTATTACGTAGTTCTTTCTGTTTGTATTTGTTTTTCTTGCCAGTTTTTGCTTTTTCTTTCTTTTCTAGTTTGTGCTCTGTCTTTTTCTGTTTATTGTAAGACAGGTTATTAATAAAATTCATTCATTCATAATATCCCTCCTAAACCAATTTTACAAGTTGAAGTACTCATCCTTTTCACCCACAACTTTACCTTACGACTTTTTGCATACCCCAACATCGAGCAATACTTTTCAAAAGGCTTTATTATATTATTTCAGAACAAGGTCTTTTCTCAATATCTCTCCTAAAACCATTTTACAAGTTGAAGTACTCATCCTTTTCACTCTCAACATTACTTTACGATTTTTTTGCATACCACAACATCAAGCAAGGTTCCACTTCACTTCAAAATTTTCCCCAAAAATATAAATTTAAACTTCTCCTCCAAAATTTTGTAGAAGGTAGAAAAAGTTATACATTGATCGTGAATATTTCACCATGAAGATAAGGAGCTCCACTTTAATTCTGAGATTTTTCCCTAAGACATAAATAAATTTAAGCCTCTGTTCTAAATTTTAGCGTAGAAGATAGGAAAAGTTATACGATTGAGAATATATCCTATCATGATGGTGTCCAGAGTTGGGGGCATAGGGAGTTATTATATTTAAGTGATAGTACCTCGATTTTTTTATTGAAAGTAGGGATTCCTAAAAGCTATTTTTTTAATTTAAAGTTGAGACGGAATCCTATCAAGATGGTATCCTGAGGTGGGGGGCATAGGGAGTTATTATATTTAAGTGATAGTACTTTGATTTTTTTTTTTTTTTTTTTTTTTTTTTTTTTTTTTTTTTTTTTTTTTTTTATTGAAAGCAGGGATGACAAAAAGTAATTTTTTTTAATTTAAAGCAGAGACGGTATCCTATTAAGGTGGTGTCCAGAGGGGGAGGGGTAGGGAATTATTATATTCAAATAATAATATCTTGAATTTTCTTATTGAAAGCAGCCTCAGTCCACACAAAGTGAATAAGTTGATTTTTATTCGCGACAATTATAGCCACATCCCGCAGTTAGAATATACTTCCAAGTTTGACTGAAGGATCTTTTTTTTCAACCAGTTGACCCCTAGATTTTTTGTCCCTTTTCACTATTTTGAAACATACCTTTTTTTTACACATACTAATATTTGGACTTTCATTAGTATACCAGCTTACCCGTCACGCGTTGCCACGATCTTAAAAGAAAGGAAATTCAATGAGAATACCCCTAAGGAAAATTTCTAAACGTTCACTGTCTTAGCTAAAAGTTTTTAACGTCATAATGTTTTCATTTTAGTTTAATTATAATTGAGAAACATATTCGAATCATACAAGATTACGTTGAACTGCTATGCATGCTCTTCGAAAAGCTGTTCAAGTTTCTGATATCGTCCATTATATAAATTCATTTAAGTTCGACCAAGCTAATTGGTTGAGACTGACACATTGATTGGAAATTAACTTCCATTTTCCTCAGGGGCGTCGTTTGAGAGGGGCAAAGGGGGGCATTTGCCCCTCCAATAATGTGGAGAAAAATCTATTATATAGACCATGGTACTTGAATATCTGGATCTTGACCCCTCTTGCATCCTACCGGTGGAGCGGTGCGGCGTACTGTTTTTGGCCCCGCCGCCACCGGTCTTCCCTTATCGGCGCGGCGCCGGGGTCTAGTTATGATTCATATTTTTTAGAATATATTTTTTGGGGCCGGTATTTGGATGACATAATTTCAATATGGGATTATGGGGAGTAGGAATTAAAAGGATTTTTGGGACATCTTAATTGTTTGGGGGGGGGGGATTTAAAGTTTACTTTTGAATTAGAAGAGGACGGGAAACTTCCTCTTCTTGATGTTCTTCTTTTAAAAAAGGAAATTAGTCTGGAATTTAAAATTCACAGAAAAACAAAAAATAACAATAGATTCTTGTCTTATAGTTCCGGTCACGCTCGCCAAGTAAAAATTGGCTTGATCATTTCTTTAACTGACCGGATCTATATTATTTGCTCTCCAAAATTTTTTGAGGAACAGTTGTTTTTTCTAAGAAAAATACTAATAAGCAACATGTATCCTGAGTGGTCAATTAACCAGACTTTTTCAAAGAGAAGAAAAATGTTTCTAGAAATTTCTAAGGAAGTCTTGGAAAAAACTCGGTAGAAGGATGTTTTTTGTTCCTTACCATAGTTTTGTGAATTTCTATCAATGTTATCATCATCACTGTCTATTTACAAGTCTGGAACAGGTGAAGGCCTTCAAATAACTGGGTAGCTGGATCGATTGTGATGGTGAAATAATGACAGAGATTAAACGCAGAATTGGTCAGTCAACTGGAGCTTTCAATAGACTTAAGTCCATTTGGAGAAGCAGCAAATATTCCTTGCGACTGAAGCTACGTCTTTTCAGTAGCAATGTGCTCTCCATATTCCTGTACGCTAGTGAGGGATGGAAAATTAATCAGCAGCTCGAAAAGAGAATTCTTGCATTTGAAAATATGTGCCTGAGGATAATTTTAAACATAATTTGGCAACATAGAGTCAGTAACTTTGAAATCCGGAATAGAACGGGAGAGCCTCTCATTACTGCTGTTCTGAGGAAGAAGAGGTGGTCGTATTTAGGCCATGTACTCTGCATGAAAGAAGGCCGCCTTCCTCGGACAGCCTACAACTGGAAACCAGGCGGCAGAAGAAGACGAGGTTGTCCAAAGAACACTTTGCGGTGAACTTTTGATCGAGATCTGAGGACGGTTGATCCCTCGTCAAAACCTGAATGGGAAGATGTCACCGCTGTAGTATTGCTTCCGGACGAGTGGAGAGGCTTCGTCAACCCCTTATGTGCCACCAATGGCTCAGGAGGAACTAAGTTCTAAGTAAGTCTATTAAAAGGATTTTATCCCTATTTGAACTTTTATTTATCGAAATGGTGTAATGTGTTTTTTTTTGCAGGTGCATCAAAAAAGGCAGCAAAGCGCGATGCCATGTTTGCGTTAGAAAAATTTCCAGAAAAAATCTCCAGGTTTGTGTTGATTTATACTTCTAATAGCAGTATTAGCAGTATATCGAACTTCCCTTTCAGGGGGGTATTTGTAAGTTTTCTTTTTCCTAATTTTCTCTGACGTTCAGGTGCGTGTTTAGTTACTCTTGCATGCCCTTGCATCAATATCCAGGTAGTTCCTGTTTACGTGTAAAATTCGGCGTTCCACTGCAAAATGTTGCAGCAAAACCTTCAGTTCTAGAGTTTAGAGCCTTGGGTTTAGGGTTTCAAGTTCTACTGATCAGGAAGCCTCTTTTGCGGTACATTTGTGATCTGCTTTTGAGTCAAGTTTACGTACGTGTTTGGCTGAACTTCCGCCTTTAAGCAAGTGTATAACCAGACCAAGGCTGTATCCAGGTTAGGAATTCCGGTTTAACCCTTTCCCCCGCCCCCCCCCCCCCAAAAAAAAAAATCGTTCGAATCGCATTCAAATTTTAAAATACATGCCCACTGGAAGTTTGTTTTAACCCTTTCCCCGAAAACAATTCGGGGATACGACCCTCGGCTAAACTTGCATGTTCAGGTATGACAGGCCCGTTAGATTTGTTTGGGAACACTGCTTGAGATGCTATTGTGTACTTATACTTCAAATGACAATCTTTAATATATAAAAGGAATACTGCTCTAATAATACTAACAACTTATTACCACATCAAGCCGCCTGATACCAACACAGCTGCGCATGCTCACTCTCTACCCATCTTTCGCCTTCAACTTTTTACTGCCTTCTCTGAAATCATCTTTTCTTCAGATGATTGATAAATTTCAAATAGTCCCGCTACTTCGTGTATCCCTCTACCACTATTTATGAAATTCCGGCTATTTCTTTCTTGCAGTGTTGATTAGAAGTTAGCACTAGAAATTTCTGTATTTGCTATAATTTAATCCAAACCCCTTTTTTAGAAATCCTGGATAGGCCACTCAGTTAAGTCATACCTGTGAGATGGGACAGTAGCAAACCACTATGCCGACTCATCACATTTCTTTCTGCTTCCGTAATTTTGTATAATACAAATTCGCATCATTATTCAGTGACTGACAAATATATACTGGACTTTTAATGGGAGATTAAATGGAAAAAGCTTTTTATACGTGCCGAGACTGTAGTAACCAAATATTATTGAGTTTGATTATACTGTCTAAATATATCTATAGTGAGCATACCCTTCCACCCTCAATAAATATACGCTGTCATGTCATAGTTCAGCTCGATGATACTTTGAACCGTTTGTTTGTTTTGTTTTTTTTTTTTTTTTTTTTTTTTTTTTTTTTTTTTTTTTTTTTTTTTTTTTTTTTTACAAACACACAGGTGTAGCTTAGGCCAAATGAGCCAGGTATTTTTGAGTAAGTCTATTCTTAGATATATCCATACATTGAGCAAGGTTTATGATGTTTCTTGGACTTTTTCATAGAGAATGAGCTGAACTTGCTTAAAAATAGTGGTTTAGTCTCCTTTTTTCAACCGTGTTTCAACGATTCAAGTCGATGTAAAAAATGTAAGTCAGTTAATGAATGATGCTGAATATCAGCTACAAATAATAAGGAAATCATCATCTTAAGTTGAAAGAATTAATTTCAGGAATTATCCCTTTTTACGTCCCTCTCGCGATCTTTACCAACATTGTACAATGTCGGCATGTAAAATACCCAACATCGTAATTCACTGTTAAATAGGATTATATAAAAATTACCCAGCATTGCACAGCGTTTCAACGATATTTGCAATCTAAATAAATTGCAAAGCAAATTTCAAAAATGTTTATATAAGAATAAATTGAATTTAATCACGGTCGAGCAAGCATTAAAATGTAAACTAAGGAGATATGAAATTGGGGCCTTAGATAAAATTGCTGAAGATCAGAAAGATGCAATCAGAGAGGAATCAAAGAATCTCGTGGCACTTTGAAATTAAAGGAGTGAAATAAATGATTATTCGTCCTGGCTCCCGCTTGCCCCAGCAATCATTCTCTGACACCACCAGTGCCATAACTGGCGGTGAAACTACAATACAGTAACGCAATCGAGTGATCACAAGGTTTTTACAGTTTCTTTCCGCAGTGATATAACAACTAGTGTGGTTATGACAAGTTTACTACCTATGGGGGGAGTAAGTGCCACGCAATTTTAACTAAGGTGTCACGGCCTGAGGCACCGATAATGCCTCTATAAGTATCTTTTTGGAGGAGGAACAGGCCCCCGGCGGGTATTACAATGACAATAATACTCAATAATCTGTTTCTAACCCCACCAGGGTTCGGGGAAAATAATCTAATGCAGTTGCAATAAACAACTCATTTTTATTTCCAATGTCGATTCCAATACTTGCACACGAATTCTGAATTTAGAACATAAACAATCTTAAAAAGTATGTATCCACATAAAAAGAAAGGCTACCCCGGACGTGACCCCGTGTCAACACCGGTCAATCAAATTTCTTACCCCTCCAAATTCAACTTGTTTTATGTGTTTATTATTTTTTAATACCCCGAGTTATCTATTTAAAAATAGATTTTCAAACTAGTTTCTTCCCTGTTGCGAAATTACATTGAAAACATGTCTCTATGAGCTTTTAACTTGCAAACAAAACCATACTGTAGGTAAACCTATGTAAAAAGGAAAAGGGACATTTAAATGAAAAAGAAAAGGGAACCGAGACGTAACACCTCTCTCATAAGATAAATTACCCACCCACGCGCCACGGCGGCTAACCTTTAACAACATAAAACACTAAGCGTTAACTTTACAATCTCAATTAGCCTTCTGTCTACCATCTCTAGCCCATGTCTGTGCTGCTGCATTCACAGCTAGGTTACAGGTTCCAAGGCTATACCGTCCGCTTGGCTCATGTTCTGTTGCCATTCAATGTATCTGTTAAACAAAGCAAAGCTACTAGCGGTACATTTCTCCACACATAGTTTTGGATTTTAAAGAAGGAAAATCAACGAGATTTATGAAACATAATCATGCTAACTTATCTGATAATTCTCCTGTATGACCTACGGATAATTCATGTATCCCCTAGCCCACCAGCATAATGGAAAAAGTCAAAGAAATCATCAAAGTCTATTAGCATGGTTAAGTCAGAAATTGTCTCGCTCTCATGAAATTTATATTTAGGAGAAGAAAAGATACGGTATCATAGGCAGCGCGCTAGTGCTGCCTAAGTAAAGAACGTTGTGGCCACAATGTGTTTTTTTTTTTCTCCGACAGGCACTCCGTATCGAAGGAGTTGTCGTAGAAACTTCGAAAAAGGCTCATTCGATTGGAAATTGTGGTGGCTAGTGCCATTTTTAATAGTCGAAAGTGATTGGAGGGCAACTAGCCCCGCCCCCCCACGCCCATCATTCCCCCAAACACATCCAATCAAAATTTCGAGATAGCCATTTTGTTCAGCGTAGTTGATTTACAAATAAAGAATGTGTTTTTGAGGAGGACACTCCCCCAATACCCTCAGGGCAAGGGTTTTAAGTTATGCCCTGAGGGCATATAAGGTTTTCATATAAGGTGCTGTCGTAAAAACTTCAAAACAGGCTCATTCGATTGGGAATTCAAAGGGCTAGTGCCCTTTTTAATAGTCGAAAGTGATTAAAGAGCAACTAGCCCCCCCCCCCATGCCCATTATTCCCCCAAACATATCCAATCAAAATTTTGAGATAGCAATTTTGTTCAGCGTAGTTGATTTCCAGATAGAAATTATGTTTTTGAGGAGGACACTCCCCCACTGCCATCAGGGCAAGGGTTTTAAGTTATGCCCTGCGGGCATATAAGGTTTTTATAGAAGGCATTGTCGTAGAAACTTCAAAAAAGATTCATTCGATTGGAAATTCAAAGGGCTAGTGCCCTTTTTAATAGTCGAAAGTGATTGGAGGGCAACTAGCCCCTCCCCCCCCCCCACGCCCATCATATCCCCGAACACATCCAAACAAAATTTTGAGATAGCCATTTTGTTCAGCGTAGTTGATTTCCAGATAGAAAATATGTTTTTGAGGAGGACACCCCCCCACAACCCTCGTGGCAAGGGTTTTAAGTTATGCCCTGAGGGCATATAAGAACGTTGTTGGCACAATGTACTATTTATTTTTTTTTTTTTTCTTTAGAGCTGGGCACTTCATATGGAAGTGGTCGTCGTAGAAACTTCAACAGGGGCTCATTCGATTGGAAATAGAGAGTTCTAGTGCCCTTTTTAATAGTTCAAAGTGATTGGACGGCAACAAGCCCCTCCCCCCCACGCCCATCATTCCCCCAAACTCATCCAATCAAAATTTTAAGATAGCCATTTTGTCCAATCAAATTTTTGAGATAGCCATTTTGTTCAGTGTAGTTGATTTTCAGATAGAAAATATGTTTTGAGGAGTACAATCCCCCAAAACTTTCAGGGCAAGGGTCTTAAGTTATGCCCTGGGGGCATATAAGGTTTTTATAGAACGTGTTGTCGTAAAAACTCCAAAACAGGCTCATTCGATTGGAAATTCGAAGGACTAGTACCCTTTTTAATTGTCGAAAGTTATTTGGGCGGCAACAAGCCCCCCCCCCCCCACGCCCATCATTCCCCCAAACTCATCCAATCAAAATTTTGAGATAGCCATTTTGTTCAGCGTAGTTGATTTCTAGATAGAAAATATGTTTTTGAGGAGGAAACTCAACCACAACCCTCAGGGAAAGGGTTTTAAGTTATGCCCTGTAAAGAACAATGTGGCCTGGGGCAACCCTGGGTGAAATAACTAAGGAAAATATATTTTGTCATTTCACTAGTTTTGAATAAGATTTTGGTGTTTTTTTGGGATAAAATTGAAACCAGATTTATAATTGTGATTTGCCAAGTAAGTGAATATTTTTTTTCCCGTTAAGAAGTGCCATATTTTAGGAATCCGGTGTGTCTATTGGATGTACACGCGCTGATTGCGTGATTATTGGCCACGCAGCGTTGCCATTCTTGTTTGTGAGTTTGGTTTTCGGGCGCGAAAGAAGGTTAAAATCGGCGTGTTTCCCGAGATAGGAGTTAGAGTTGGTAGAGTAGTAAATTAAAAGAAAAAAAAATTGTTTTGTTTTTTTGTTAATTTTGTTTTTGTAGAGGGTTTATTAGTTGGTAAGAGGGAAAAAAAAGTTATTGGTATTATTTGAAAAGGTAAAAAAAGAGAAAAGAATGACGCAACAACCAGGAGGGGTACCAGCAAGGTATGTACGAACAAACACTGCGTTTCTGAGCTTTGTGGCTTTCCCGGATGGAGATGTACCTTTGGAGGTAGAAGTACACAGGTGGCTGAAACATTATAGAGTCGAAAAAGAGAACCTGATAGGTATAGACGGATCAGGGCTGCGATATAGAAAAAATATGTATGTGAAGTTCACCACTAGCAACGAGCTCCAAAAGTTCCTCGCTAAAACCGAAGACGGAATGTTATCATTTGATGAAAGATTTGTATACGTCGAAAGTTGCGAAACAAAACCCACTTTCGTGAAAAAAGAAAGAATGCCGCTAGAAATGGAGTTGTTAGATATCCAAGAGACATTGGAAAGGTATGGTAGGGTTTTATCATGCAAACGTGAGTATTACTCTGGTGACGGATATCTCGAAACAGCCAAAACAAGAGCAATAGCAAGCATGAGAATAGATAAGAACATCCCTTCTTTCATTTTCGTAAATGGAATGAGAATGCGGATATGGTACGATGGCCAAATCAAAACTTGCATTATATGTGATGAAACAGGACATTTAGCAGCTCAGTGTCCTTTTTCCTCACAGAGGTCGCAAAGAAATATAAAATCCGAACCAAGTGGCCCTAATGCCGTTAGTAGCCAAAGCAACGTGCGGCCGAAAAAACATCCTGCAAACCAAACCAGCCTGAGACCCAAAGAAAAAGAAAATGGACAGGAAAAGACAAATGCGCGTAAGAATCAGGAAGAAAAAATAGATCGCGAAATGGAGAAAATGAAACAGGAACTCGCAAGATCGGAAAAGCGGAAAACGACTCGTGAATACAAGGACGAGATAGAAAGAAATAAGAAACTGGAGAAAAAAGGACAAGAGACTGATAGCGAAGATGAAGAGTTCCAAGAGGCTCGCAGCAGGAGTAGCTCACTGCCAGGAGTACTCACTAGGGGTATGAAAAGGAACAAAAGATCGCAAAGAACAGAGTCACAGACAGGTCAAGCTGAACTTTCGAGCCGACTTGAAAGCATCGAAGGTATGATAGATAGTGTGGAAGAAATCGTACAGAGCAGCAACAGCCCTTCGGCAAGCTAGGCTTTGGAACTAATCGATTACGCTGAGACGTCTTTCTCGTCAGTAGAAGGATTAGAAACCAAGAAAGCAAGAACTAGAGAAAATGCAGAAGACATGGTGATAAGTCAGCAAGAGTTTCCAAAAAATTCGCAACTTTGAACGTAAATGGAATAAAGCAAAAAAGTAGACAAGTAATGCTAAAAGGGTATCTACTAAAAGAAAGAATAGACTTAGCATTTATACAAGAGAACGACACAAGCGAATTAAAAGGTTTAGAACCTGAATATAAGTATTTTACGAATTGCAATGAGGATGGAGGAAGCGTGGCGATAGTATATAAAGAAAACCTCCAGGTAAAAGAAGTTCGAACCGATACAGACGGGAGAATTATCAGGTGTGAGATAGGTGGGTGCAAATTTGTCAACATATATGCTCCATCTGGGTCGCAAAACAAAAAAGCACGAGAAGTATTCTTCGAAGAAAAAATAGCCCCATATATACCGAAAGATATTGAAAGCACAGTTTTCCTTGGAGATTTTAACTGCATAACAGACAAGCAAGATGCTATAGCACAAAGTGACAATATTTGCTCGTCACTGAAACGACTCGTGCGTGATGCAGGCTTTCTAGACGTTTGGAAAGAAAAAGTGAATACAAGGAGTTTCACTAGGATAAGTTGGACGGCGTACGGAGGGGGAGCTAGACTCGACCGCATATACACGTCAAGTGAGATCCTTCCACAAATAGACAAAATCGAGAACAAAATTGCACCGTTTTCCGACCATCAAGCTGTGATTACCACATTAAAAAACAACGAGAGAAAAAATCTTTCAGAAATTTGTCATGGAAGATGAATACTGAAGTACTGAGAAACAAAGATTTTACAAACGCAACAGAAAAGATATTAGAGGTACTGAAAACTGTCGAGAAAAGTAGCCTTCCGAAACATTGGGAAAAGGTAGCTAAGACAGCGATTACAAAAATGGCCCAACAAATCTCTCGCGATACAGCAAGGTTTGAAGAGAAACACGTCAGCTTTCTATATAAAGTAGTTTACCAGCTAAAAGAAGAGATAAATGCAGGGAAAAACTCAAACAAGGAATATTTTGAGGCTCTAGCAGAGATAAGAGAGGTTGAGCATAAGCGGTCAGAAGCTATAAAAATAAGAACTAAAATAGATGAACATATTCAAAACGAACAGTTAACAACAACTCTCATATGCCGCGAGAAGAAAAAAATAAGCCAACAACAAATAAGAAGAATAATAGATCAAGAAGGGGAAGTCCTTGAAAACGAAAATGATATATTAAACGAAGCAAGAGATTATTACCAAAATGTGTTCAAGAAAGAAAAAGAAGAAACCGAAGACGAGCAAAAGAAGGTACGAGAATTTATTGAGGAAATCACTATAACAAAAGTAGCTGATGAACAGAATGAAATGCTAATAAGCGAAATAACTGCAGAAGAAATAAAAAAAGCATTATCGGAAACGGGAAATAACAAATCACCGGGCAGAGACGGTATACCTTACGAATTTTATAAGCATCAGGCGAATGAAATAGCCCCGATTCTGTCTGAAATGTTCAACGAGATGCTAAATAGCCCCGAAGAAAAAATTAGCTGCATTGGAATAATGAAGCTCCTACCAAAGTCAGGAAATCTTGAAGAACTGAAGAACTGGAGACCTGTAAATTTAACAAACTGCGACTATCGGATTCTCACCAAAGTTCTTGCAAACCGCCTAAAAAAGGTACTTGCTAAGGTTCTAAGTAAGCGACAAAAAGGAGGATTAGATGGACGGAAAACAGCTGATGTTCTAAGAGCCATACGAAACGTAATACACGTGATAGAAAAAAAGAAGAAAAAAGGGAAATACAGAATAACAAGCTTTGACATTCGAAAAGCATTTGACAAAATAAGAAGAACAATCCTACTTATTATACTAGTGGCATACGGTTTCTGTAAAGAGTTTATCGAATGGATAAAAAAGACCTTGGAGAAAATAGAACAGATCATTGTAATAGGTAATATGGAAAGCGATAGCTTTGAAGCAGAGACAGGAGTGAGACAGGGATGCCCATTAAGCTCTTTATTGTTCGAAATATATATTGACCCTTTGTTGCGATATTTGGACCAAGAGATACAAGGAATAGAGATAGGAGGGACCCAACAAAAGCTAGAAGGATTTGTCGACGACCTCACGACTTTCACGGAAACAGACATGGATTATTTACGAGCTCTGCATTGTATAACTAAGTACTGCGATTTGTTCAAACTAGAATTAAACAAAGAAAAATGCGAAGTCCTGTGTTTAAGCAAAGAAGAACCTCAGTTTATTGGCGGGATAGAAAGGAAAGATGAAATAAAGGTTTTAGGTATTCAATGGAGAAAAACATGGAAAGAGACTGAAAAAGTAAACTGGGCTAAAACATTGCAGAAGTTTCAATCGGCACTTGCTTACGGCTATGGAAGAGCCTTCACAATATTTCAAAAAGCTCAATACGTTAATACTTATTGTTGTCCAGTGATATGGTATTTCGCTTCAGTATCAAACCCCACAAAAGGCATCCAGAAGAAAATAAAATCAATGATATATCAGTTCGTCTGGTACGGAAAACCCCCTCCAAAGCTTAAACTTACAGATATGTTTCTACTGAAAAGCCAAGGAGGCATACAAATAATTAACACAGAAGCCAAGATAAAAGAACTTTACATGAAAACAATAATCGAAGAAATCCATTTTGAAGAAACAAACCCTATGAAAATTGGTATAACGCATGGGTAAGAAATGAAAGGAGTGACTGCCCAAACTCGGTAAAAAAAACATTTCGGAACTGTTAAAGAATTACTGGAAAAAAGGATCGCAGATCCTGATAGCAAAAAAAATCAACAAAACGGATATGAAACAATGGTTCATTTCGCAGGAAAACCTACCTCCAGCGAAAATTCTAGAGACGAGTGATCTTGACGATGAAAAACTGAAAAATTTTTTCGACCTGATACACTCTAGTTTCTTACCGCCGAAGGTTAAAGAGCATGCGTTTTTCCAAGTTCACAAAATACTGCCAACTGAAGAGAGAAAACATAGGATAGACCCCACCAAGTCGACTGGAATGTGCGGAAGGTGTGGAAATCAAATTGAAACCCTTGAACATTTAATTCTTCAGTGCACAAGCGTAAAAACAGAATTAGAAGAATTGAAACAACTGTTAAGTAGTGAAATACAAGAAAATGAGGAACTGGTCAACGCAGAAAAGGCTGTAGAATTAAAATTATGCATGGAAACCAATCAAACGAAAAAACACGAAGATTTGACATACATTTTCACACATTTCAGCTATTATGTTTGGAAAGCGAAAATGAAAGATACGAACCCAACAGAGGTAATGAAAAAGGTAAGAGTTCAGTGGTATAGGCTAGTAAATATAAGGAAAGGCAAAAAGAAAGGAAAAAATTGAAGGTGTATAGAAGAGAGTAAAAAAAAGAAAAGGGGAGGAGAAAGAAAGAAAAAAGAGGAAAAAAGAGAAGGAAGGGAAAAAAGAAGAAAAAAAGAAAAGGAAAAGAAAGAGAGAAAAAAAGTTTTTGTAAGAAATTTTAATTAGAAATTGAATTGTTGTTATTTAAAAAAGGAATAAAAGAATGATAAAGAAATAAGTATTAAAAGTAGGATAAAGATAAAGTTTTAAAGAGATTTGAGAAGTTTTAAAAGTAGGATAAAGATAAAGTTTAAAGAGAATTGAGCAGCCAAAGGGGAAAGGTAAGATGAGTAATAAAGGTAAAGGAAATGAAGTGAAGGGATAATGAGACATTCTACCTATTAGTATTTTTTTTGTAAAGGTAGAGTTTTTCATTTCTTTCTCTTTTTTTTTATATATTGTTATTTTGGGGGATGGGGGTAAAAGTAAATTATATATCGAGGTAAATAAAGGTTGATGAAAAAGGATTTGAAAAGTGTAATTTAAGATCACGATGGAAGGGGTGCCCTAAGGGGGAAGGGCAGCCTGAGATATCGGATGAACCTAAAAGGTATATGAAATTTGAAATGTAGTATACCTCTATTTTTATAACCTGATATATTTTGGAATGCTCACTTTTATATAAATTTAATATATGGATTTTTTGAAGAAGTTTTTTTTTAAGAAAAGAGTAGGTGACATTAAATAAATTATGAGGTGTTGTTAAAGGAAATTTGAAAGTCACCGAGAGGAGAGGAGGTGGGAATTAAAAATTAAAAAAAAAAAAAAAAAAAAAAGAACATTGTGGCCACAATGTGTTTTTTTTCGACAGGCACTTTGTATCGACGGAGTTGTTGTAGAAACTTCGAAAAGGGCTCATTAGATTTGAAATTGGAGTGGCTAGTGCCCTTTTTAATAGTCGAAAGTGATTGGAGGGCAACTAGCCCTCTCTTCCCACGCCAATAAGTCCCCCAAACACATCCAATCAAAATTTTGAGATCGTCATTTTGTTCAGCGTAGTTGATTTCCAGATAGAAAATATGTTTTTGAGGAGGACACTCCCCCACAGCTCTCAGGGCAAGGGTTTTAAGTTATACCCTGGGGGCATATAAGGTTTTTATAGAAGGCGTTGTCGTAGAAACTTCAAAAAAGGCTCACTCGATTGGAAATTCAAAGGGCTAGTGCACTTTTTATTATTCGAAAGTGATTGGAGGACAACTAGCCCCCGCCCCCCCCCCCCCGCCCATCATTCTCCCAAACACATTCCATCAAAATTTTGAGATAGCCATTTTGTTCAGCGAAGTTGATTTCACAATAGAAAATGTTTTTTTAGGAGAATACTCCTTCACAACCCTCGGCGCAAGGGTTTTAAGTTATGCCCTTAGGGCATATAAGAACGATGTTGGCACAATGTACTATGTATTATTTTTTTCCTTTAGAGCAGGGCACTTCACATGAAAGGGGTCGTCGTAGAAACTTCAAAAGGGGCACATTCGATTGGAAGTTGAGAGTTCTGGTGGCCGTTTTCATAGTCAAAAGTGATTGGAGGGCAACAAGCCCCCCCCCTCGCTTATCATTCCCCCATTCACATCCAATCAAAATTTTGAGATAGCCATTTTGTTCAGTGTAGCTGATTTCCAGATAGAAAACATGTTTTTGAGGAGGACACTCCCCCACAACGCTCAGGGCAAGGGTTTTAAGTTATGCCCTGGGGGCATATAATGTTTTTATAGAAGGCGTTGTAGTAAAAACTTCAAAACAGGCTCATTCGATTGGAAATTCAAAGGGCTAGTACCGTTTCTAATAGTCGAATGTGATTGGAGGGCAACTAGCCCCCCCCCCTCCCCACGCCCATCATTACCCCAAACCCATCCAATCATCCAGAAGTTGGTCACAATACCTCTATGCCTTCCCAAGGCCAGAACAAAATTTGCACTTTACTTAAAAAATACAAATGAATGTGCATTGTCAGTTTAATATAGATATACTGATATTTAGTAATCTAAATGTTGATATTATTTGATCTATTTAAGTTATAGAAGTAAAAACATTTATATTTTTTCAGTAAAGTGCAAATTTTGTTCTGGCCTTGGGAAGGCATAGGGGTTTTGTGACCAACTTATGATGATTTCTGCTCGTTCTGAGTTTGACTCGGTTAATTATTATAATTTCTGTTCGTTTTAGGTTTCATTTATTTATCAATGCTGATTTGGGGTAGTTTCACGCTTGGTAGATTATTTTATTTTTACTCATTTTTTTAATGGAGTTCTTTACTTTTTTTGAAAAACTTATTTTGTGGAAAAAGTTTTTTAAATTAATTATAGCATATAAGACGATGCCAGACGACAAAAAGGATGGGTTGGACTAGCCTTTTAACCTCTAGTGATTAGAAAGAAATGAGTATCTAATTGAAACACGAGATGCTCCTTGGTATAACTTAACTCTATTCATGGCTGAAATTACAAAGGTCCGCAAAAACGACTGGGGTACAGGGAAGTCAGGTAAAAGTCTGAGTGGACCGTGGATCAGAATTTTCTGGGTATCATCCCCTAAAATAATTGAATGAAGAATGCGTGTTGATTCTATTCGAAAATGAGATTTGGATAAGGAAGCTCAAAGAATAAGGTTTGGAGGAAATAATTTTTGATTCCCAAGAAACGTAAGAATGGCAAAGGGAGCTACTCGCTAAGGATTTAGAAAAGATGTGTTGTTTTTGGTAATGGAAGAGAGTATCTCCCTGAGATTTAAGATCGGAAAGGCAAGACCTTGGTAAAGGGATCAGAACCGGCCCGCCAGTCGTCTTTTGAGGGAATCGTCTACATTCATGAATTTCTGAGGGAGTCCCTTACCCCAACAATGATACCAAATGATCTTTAGAGTTGATTGGACCAATCCCAGATTCCTTCCTAGGTTTTTCCAATCCAGGCTGAAATTCAATATATTCCAACTTTTCCACAACCCTTTGTAGTCCATATAATTCTACTTTTTTATCATTTTTGGTTATTCCCAATGGATCCTGGACCTCTTCTTTCCCTTTAAGGTTGATTTTTCCCCCTACTATGGTAATTCTCCAAAAATTTTACTTTCCGGTATCACAAACTGAATTTGTAAATCCCATTTCTTTTTTGTATTTTTTTTTTCTTTTCCAATTTTTCAGTTTTTTTTAACTCGCGTAAAATAAATCATCACCGAATGTTTTTCAGATTCCAGTTTCTGCCATCTTCGACTGCATTTCTTGATTGTAGTCCTGTTTAGTATTTCTCATCTCTGAAAAGTGGATTCTTAAATTTCCATTTCGCTTCGCATCTTTTTTCTTCCTTTAAAGTCTATACCTTTTCAGCAGAAACAAACAATTCGCCATCAAGTGGGAATTGAATCCCCACATTAGGTTTTTCAAATTGTACCAACATTTCTCAAACTTTTCTTGGAATTGCACGTACAATAATTTGTTTTATTTTGGTACTTGGTTGTCCGTGCCGTGTTATGCGTGTTTTGAAGTTTGTTTTTTCTAAAAAAAAATTCCAAAAAATCAATTTCATGCGTCTTTTTTTCAATATTAGGTGACCTGGCCACTTTCACATCACATTTTACCAGATTACTGGCATTCTGAACTGGAATTTTGTATTTGATTTCTAAGACAAGGTGACTTCGCCTCCCATTTTGGCTTGTGGGTCGCTCCACCTCTCCTCCTAGTCAATGGAACTGCATGCTATTTCTTCATGGAGTTTAATATTTGGCACGCTTTATTTTCTTGCAATTAATCCTTGAAAAAAATTATTGTGACTATCAGAGGGCCTATAAGCTACTTGTCATAAAGTATCATTCTCCAGAATTCCCCAACGAGTGTCTACTAGACCTTTGATGTTGGTTTTTTTTCAATTCTTGGTGATCTCTCTCTTCATCTGACTCTACATTCCCTTTCTTTTCTGTCTGTTTCGCTACGGGTTTTACTGCCTCTTCTGTCTGCTTCTTTATGTTTTCATTTCTCTGAACCTATATTTTTTCCATACATTTCCGTTGGTCTCTCTCGTCTACCTCCCTTCTTTTTTCTATTTTTCACATAAACTTTTGGAAGGTAGGTTTAAGCCTGTGCTTGGAGCTACAACCCCTAGAGTAAGTTGGCTTCCCCGAGTCCGGAAGCTGGACCTTTTTATGGGCCTTTTTATGATCAAAGGGCACCTCTCTTCAAAAATGTGCTCAAAATCTTAACTGAATACGGGAATAAGCTCGATATTGTAAGTAATACTGGTGAATTAATAAAAAAAAATGTAGCAAACTCAATAATTGCCACATAGTATAAATGACGATACAGAATAAACTATTTCGAACTATCAGTGACGTGCAATGATATTTGAAGAATCTCAAATAACCGAGATATTCAAAATTAATTAGCGAATAGCAATCTAATTCGCTAAAAACAAATCTTCGACGAAAGGAATAGTCTCCAAAAGACGAAATTAAAAGGGCTTTAGCGGGTGACGAAGTAAACTGAATAAACACGTGAATATTCTACCGCCCTGCGACACAAACCACGTCTCCCTCCCAAATACTGATCGCTCCAAATATAATCACCACTTAGGCATATTTCTCAGGAAGAACAGGCTTATCTCACCTTCCTACAAAAAAATTATACACAAACTGACAAATTTTTGTTAATTTGCCGTATCAATAATCTCATAACCTTCGACACTGAAGATTATCTCCCAAGTCCAATAAATCCACTTAACTAATATCTCAACTTTCACTTTCTCTTTATCTGTTTTTACCCCGTAATATTTTGTCTAACTTCTTGTTGAAGCCAATATTAATTTTAGCGCCCTTTGGCTCCTGTATTCGTTCTCTAACGTCATTAGTGCCACTACAGGCGGTGCCGCTAGAGTACAATAACGCATTAGAACATTCACAAGGTTTTATGGGTTCTTCCCGCACAGATATTATAACCAGTGTGGGTATTACAAGTGTACTACCCCACAGGTAGTACACTTGTGGGGCAAATGACACACTATTTGGTCTTTCTTAGGTATATTTCTTAGTTGCCACGTCCTGGGTCATCAATAATGCCAAAATTTTCCGAAGCTACAGAAGTGTATGAGAATCATAATCAAAACTGGAAAATAATTTTTTTGCAGTTGCTAGAGTCAAATTTGAGATAACCTTACTTAAGCTTCAGAAAATTCTGAAGAAAAACACGCAGTTATTTATGACATTGTTGCAAAAGAATGAGAAATAGCTCTGGTAGGCGTCACTTCACCAAAAAATTGCGGGGGGGGGACATATTTTTTATATTCTAGAAAGACAGTATTTTTGTTGTATTGATTTTTGTCAATTGTAGTATGAACTGAAAGTTTTGTTTTTGTTGCGAATGTCAAAAAAGTAATTTTTTCAAGATGGTTGGGGGGAAGGGTGAATTACCCCAAAAATCATTATTGCTGCTTTAATCATGAGCAGTTCTGCCTTAATCGACAAATGTGCAACTGTGGTATGGCTTGTATACTACATAGTGAATAACAAAAAACTAAACAAATCTTACTAAAAGTTCGATTATTTTGGTTTCACATTCCGAAGCTTTTATGAACAATATTAAACATAAAAAAAGAATAAAAATAGGTTAAGTAAATTAACGGAGGCTAGAGAATACAAAAGTCAAAAAACGTATATATAGAACTCGTTCATTAAAACTATTATTGAGGAGCAAAATAAAGAAGCTTTAAAGGATAGATGGAGGGAATGTTTGTAAGAACTTCAATGGTGGGGTTTTGATTTTAAGCTTTAGACAAAGTCGTGGCAAGATAAAAATTTAAGGAAATGTTCCAGCAGACAATTATAATTAAGGATTATTGATTGTACATGAATATGTGAGTTCCAACGCAAAATTGATTAGTTCTTTGTGTTCTAGGCTGGTGGAAGACAAGTTTTTTAATTTAGTAAGGAATTTTCCACCAGACTTGCAGAATAGGTCTAAAGTTTTAGCTGGTATTATATTGGAAACAGAAAATCAAGATTTAGAAGTAATATGTCTTGCCACTGGTACAAAATTCATTTCTGGGACTGAGTTGACCCTGGAGGGAGATGTTTTAGTTGACCTTCATGGAGAGATTTTAGCGAAAAGAAGTTTTAGGGATTTCTTATTCACACAAATTGAAGAGTGCGTTGCAAAAGGTGAGAAACATTGATACTAGAAAAATAATAGATACTAGTAGCTAAGAGAAGTCGCAACTGGTGTTTTTAATGAAAAAAAAAATTATACAGTTACATAGTTTTGGCATTTCAGTGTGCTAAATTAAACAGAAAGGGCAATACAAAAAGTCCTTTTAAGGTCTGTTCTTTCTTGGAAATCAATAGATCTTGTGTTTGAGCTTTGACGGCTGAAGACCGTTGTTATATTTTATGTTTAGCTTTGACATGAATGTGCTATGGCCATAAAAAAAAACTCGGTAATTTTGATACAACCAAAACAAAAATCGTGGAGAATTCAGGTACGAATGCACCTGAGACTGCTCACAATAATTTCGTAATTCTGAAACAACTAAAAGGAAAATCTTTTAGTTGATTCTTTTGTTGATTTCTTGATCTTTTAATTCAAGGGTCCGCAATTCATGGGCTGCATGCGGCCCGCGAGACTTATTGGTGATGCCCGCAAGACCCTCGCCACAACGCACCTGACGGATGATGGTATGTTACTCACCATAACAATAGGGCTGTTTTTCACTCATCAATGTGCTAAGATCTTACATATTTTGTTAGAAAACGCTTAAAAGTGAAATCTATGAACTAAGATCTTATATCTTTTCTCATTTTTATGCAAACGTCTTTCATCATTCTGCTCTGATCAGCAGTCTGAACACAATAATGAGTATATCATCAAAGTTCTCTCATCATTGTTCTATATGGCAGACCAGTGGCGTTTTTCACCCTTTTTGCTAACATTAGTGAGCTGAGAACAAAGATGAGTTAAAAATCGATAATATTTGCAGAAAGATGTAAGATCTTAGTGCTAAAAAACGGCTCTAATACAAAAAGAAGTGAAAGGGTTGCCATATAGCATTCTGTCATATAGCGTTCTCGAAAAATCCGTAAGCCTCATCTAGCATAGTTAGTTTGATTTTCAACTATCCAGTCCAGACCAATTGTTTTGGTATGTTACAATTTTTGTTTTTGAGCAAATTTATCTCAAAGTTTGGGAAATACACCCCAAATAATACTTTGTTTTTGGATTATCTTTGTTTGTTCTTTTTTAGTTCAGTAAAATTTAGTGCTTGGGGTACCAAATGAAAGCCAAATTGTCTGGTCATGTTAGTTGGTCATCTTGTGGCGAAACATTAAGAAGAAAAAACAGCGCTCGATTTTGCAGATGGGTGTCATCTGGTATATAGTGAGTTTTACTTTGGGCGTTTCTTGTGGTGGAGTAATCTCTGAGGAGTATTGGCCAGTTAGATCATTTATTTGGGTGGTGGGGCATTTGACCTTGGGAGTCACACTATTACAGGTCGGGGAGCTTTGTTGAGTAGATTCGTTTGAGGGTCTGTAAGTGTGTACTGTACTTGATTGGGGATCGTGAAGTATGGGGGTTGTGGTGGTCCTTCATTATATTTGTTTGCAAGAATATTTTCCAATTGTGGGTTGAAGGGTAAGTTGACTTCATTTGTAAATAAGGTTTCCACCGCTTTCTCCAAGTTTGCACAAAATTCCCTCTGCTTTTGCAGTTGTTTGTTGATTTCTGTTTTGTTTTCTTCCAGTTGTCTTTCTAAGCTTTCCTGTCTGAGTTTAATTATTTCTTTTTGTGCTTTTAAGTGGTCGTATTCATGCTTTAGACTCAGGAGCTTGACTTGTTCAGGTACCAGTGCTTCTTGCACTGCTGCTGTTGTAGCTACGACAGTATTTGTCCTATAGTCTTCCACTTTTTTACCAATCTCTTGAATCTTATTATATAAGCCTTGTAATTTTAGAAGCTTATCGAAGTAATTGTATCCGTTGACAAGCGTAACGTCGCTCACTGATTCCATTTAATTTTGGATTTTTGCGGCTTGTTCTTTGACTTCCATAAATTCAGTTTCAATTAGGTTATATATTTGTTTAGCCACAAGGATCTCATTTATGTTTTTGTTTATTTTTTCTTAGAGGCCTTAACTTTACTAAGGAATTCGAGTGTGACTTCTATCATGTTTTCGATTTTCAGTCTCTCTTTAATCATTTGTGCCGCAGCGTCTAGGAGTTCCAATCTCCTCAGGAATAATTGGTCCATAATTGTTCCGTTAGCAACAGGATAGAACCATGTTTTTAGGGGAGACGTTGAACAATTCTTGTTCGGCTTCTAACTTCAGGGGTTTCTGTCAAGCTGGAATTCAGGTTATCTGTAAAGGTTAATTATTAATCTTCTTTTATTATTCATTCCAGTCTCATATCCAAACAATTATGTTTTAAACATTTTGGCATGTTTATGCTATTCATATTTGTATCAACAATATATTTTATGAATTTTTTTAAGTATTTGATCTTTAGACGTATTTCTACTTATCTGGTTTTTTAACCACTCCACCTGACTTCGTGGTAACTTCCTCGTCACTTTCTTGAGTTTTATCCTTTTTGGGCTTTCCCGTTGATATTAGGTCAAACTTTTTGTATTGCTTCAATAGGAATTTCTGACCTTTCAATTTAGCCTCCTTCGCATGGGCCGTAGCTGTAGTTGGTTTTAGTTTTCGTGTGTCTTGAGATTCCTCCGGGGCTGATTTATTGTCCGATCCAGTGGAGCTGGTCCCTGAAGATTCATCATTAGGGCTTTCGGGGCTGGTCCTCTGCGATTTTGGGTTGTCACCTGCCCTTGCTTCGTATATTTTCTCTCCTCTGGAGGTGGAGGGATATTTTCGGGTTTCTCATGTTGAATTCTCGACTCAGGAGAGTTAAAAGATTCTTGAGAACTTTGGGAAGAGTCCAATGTTTTTGCAGGGTGTCTCCATTGTTTAAATACCATATCTTCAGGGGGGTGGGGCATTTCATGTACCATGATCTCACCAGGAGGACCATTCCTTGGGCTTAACTTTGGACACTGTTATGTCATGATATTGTCCTGGGTTTATATCTTCCGAGGCTTCTTGGGTCCAAGGCAGAGTACTTCGCCTTATTTTTGTAGGAAAGTTGATTATTTCCATAGCTTCTTTCAAATTTTTTTTGTTTGTGTCCTTGGGTGGAGTGTCCTTGGGTATTTTGACACCAGGGGTTTCCATAGCTCTATTTAATTCATCCTGTAATGATAAGGGTCTCTCTATTGGCGTTGTTGGTGGTACAATATCATCTGGAAAACTTTTAGGGGGACAAGGGGTAGAAACTCTTTGGGGAAAAAATTAGGTTTTTGCGGATAGCGTATAGTCTAATTCTTCTGAACTTTCTGACGATGAACTTTTCGGACTTTTTGGCTTTTTTTATTCTCGCTGGCGTTAGGGACTTTCTTTTGGGAACTACTAGGTTTTTCATAGCTAAGAATTCTTCGAAATTTTCTTCTTCACTATCATTTTCAAAATAGTCTTGTTTGAAATTAAAAGGTTTCAATTCGGCCAGCCTCAACTGAGGGGGTTCCTTCTCAGCGTCTTTTTCTGCCTATTCGTCAGACACGGGTTGCGATGCCCTTTTT
The DNA here is from genome assembly GCA_027921565.1 of Artemia sinica. Classification (NCBI taxonomy): domain Eukaryota; kingdom Metazoa; phylum Arthropoda; class Branchiopoda; order Anostraca; family Artemiidae; genus Artemia; species Artemia sinica. The sequence continues at coordinate 20,601,339 of CM051272.1, forward strand.
TCTGGAAATTTGGCACTTTTTATTCGACTAACGTGTGCCTTATAAGTTCTTCCGGTATCGGGATTTATTATCTTAAAAGTAAAACCGTTGTCGTATTTTTTTTATTATTCTGTATAGTCCAGAGTATCTATTAGAGAGTTTTTTGCCTTCAGTTTTAGTTTCATTCTTTAGGAGGACACGATCTACTATTTCAAAATGTATTTTTCCCTTGACATGGGGGAGGTCATTCTGCTCTTGGTTCATTTTAGATTTTTCTAATTCATGCCTAACTATCTTATAAGTTCTTCTCATTCTTTTTATGAACTCCTGTTTATAATCCTCTGTATTATTGTTATGCTATCTGGATTCTATAATTTTCTCATACGGAATTTTGAAGTCGCGGCCAAATAATAAATAAAAAGGAGTTTCTTTAGTCACTTCTGAAAAAACGGTATTGACCACGTTGGTCAAGCATGGTAAGAATTGGTCCCAGTCATTTCTACTATCTTTTGTATAAATACTCAAAATATTTGAGAATATTTTATGGCGATTTTCTATTTTGCCTTTGGCATGGGGGTGGTAAGGGGATGTCACTAATTTATTTATGTTGAAAAACTCATTAAGTCCTTGGTTATCTTGGAAACAAAATTGCTTCCGTTATCACTCAATGCCGTGGTTGGAATGCCAAAATTCAAAAATAATTTTGCTAATTCCTTACTTGTGGCGTAAGCGCCTTGATTTTTAAAACTTTTGCAAACGTAAACCCAGTAAAATGATCAATTATACTAAGCACACACGTGTGTCCTCTGTTGGAAATAGGTAAACCTCCGCTGGTTCCATACAAATCAAAAGAGCTAATGGCTAATCGAAAGGGTATCTTGCTGTTGGGATCCTTCCCATTGGAGGGTGGGAGTGAATTTGTGGATTTTTTCTCAAATTCCATGATTCGCATCCATTTATAAATTCTTTGAGCTTGGCTAATGCCGAGGGAACGAAAAAATATTGTTTTAATTTATGGAAGGTTTTAGTCAATCCTAGGTGTCCACCTGTATCCGAATGAAAGAATTCGAACGCTGGTATTACTAAATTTTGGGGTAATACTGGGATTATTGAAGTTTGGTTTCTATTAGTATCGTCTGTTACTATCCTGCAGAGAATTTCTTCGTCTAAATCGTAATAAAAATTGTCTATCTCTCTTCTTAGGGCTTTGAATTTATCGGGTAGCTTATCACAATTCCCAATATAATAAATGAGCGTCAGACACATCTCATCCTTAATTTGGTTTCTTTTGTATTTTCCAGTGATAGAGGGCAATGATTAATCTTGTTTTCTCCTATTTGAATTTTAGTTTTATTCTTTTTGTGTTTTCGTTTACTGGGGTTGATGGCGTTTTTCTTTATTTTTATCATCTGAGGAATTGTTCTCGGGGAACCTACTTAAGTAATCACAGGGGGCGTTTTGTTTACCCGTCAACTGTTCAAATTCGTAATCTAGATCTTGGATTTTCATTATATATCTAGCTAAAATTCCCGCGGGATTTTTGAATGTTCTCAGGTACTGAAAGCTTTTATGGTCCGAACGCAGTTTAAATTTTCGACCAACCAAATAATGTCTAAATTTGTCCAAATGATGAATTATAGATAGTAATTCTAATTGCGTTGCAGAATAACTGCTTTCGCCTTTCGACAAGGTCCTACTTGAATAGCATGACTTTCTCTTGATCCTCAGGGTGTTTCTGTAGCTTGTCGGGATTTTCTACGGGGATTATTTGAGAAAGGATTGCACCGATGCCCTGAGCCGAGGCATCAGTGGTCCTTTACAAATTGTACTTTTTCGAAATCAGGTAATGACAATATTGGTTCAAAAGTAAGTTCCTTCTTGAGATTGTCTAAGGAAATTTGAGCTTCCTGCAAACAGGTAATATTTTGGAGTTTCCCTTTAGTTAGTTCTGTTAGAAATTTTGCAATTTGGGCGTAATTACGTATAAATCTTCTAAAATAACCAGTCAAACCAAGAATTGCCCGCAATTGTTTTATAGTTTTTGGGGTTATAGATTTTCTACGCATTTTATCTTGTCAGGATATGGTGATATTTGATACTTGGGTCACTATCATTCCCAAAAATTTGATTTTTGGTTGAAATAAATTCACTTTTTCAGGTTTACATTTCAGATTGCCTTCCCTGAATTTTTCAAAGACTGGCTAATGTGGCTAAATGACCCTCCTGGTTTTCTCCTACGCATATTACATCACCCACAAAATGAATAATATTCTTTAAGCCTCGCAATAAGTGTAACAAGGGTCTAAATAATGCGCTTGAACTAGTCTTAAGTCCGAAGGGTACTCTTAAATATTCATAAGAACCACATTCTGTTGTAGAAAATGCCGTTTTATAAACGTCTTCGTCCGCTATCTTGACTTGCTGATACCCATGCGTAAGATCTTCGGAGGTAAGAATTTTTTTTTGTTTGAGATCGAGCTAAGGATCTCGTCAATTCGAGGCAGGGGAAACTTATCACTTACTACTTGTTTATTAAGAGCTCTATAGTCTACTACGAGCCTAAGCTCCTTATTTCCTTTTGGCACTAATATAACGGGGGGCGAGTACGGGCTTGTACTCGGACGTATAATATTGTTTCTCTAGTTTACGTATCTTATTTCTTAACCATTTTTTGTATGGGTGTGGGCTACGATAGGGCTGTTTTGCCACTGGCAATCCTGTAGTTTGGATAGAGTGTTCATAGAACGGTATCAATCCAAATTCTTCTCCATTAGAAAATATATCTCTAAAGTTCCATAGTAACTCACATAATTTTCCTTTTAATTCTGCATCCTGGATGTGGTTTAGTTTAAATTTTTCAAAAATTGGGATTTTGTTAGTGTGAAGTTTGGGTATCAATACTGTAATTGTATCATTTTCATGGGTATTTGTTAACCAAATAAAACCTTCTCTGTTTTCGTAGGATATGATCTGCTCTTCACAAAACAGAGTCTCAGAGATTTCTTCCGACGGGGTTGCAAACTAAATTTCGGATTTATCATTTAAGGGTTCAAACCATTTGTGAAATCTGAACTTTTTGCATTATTTTGGGGGTGATCTTTGTCTTACGCACGGTAAATCCATAATATTTTTCTTCCGAATTATTTTCTATTAAGTTAAGATGGGTGTTTTGTTTCGTCAAATCTTCCGCTAGTGGGGTTGGTTGTAAGGGGACCGCATTGAGGTTTATTACATCATTCCACAACTCTGCTATTTTCTTAATTTCTGATTGCCTGTACTCCTGCATTTTCTCTATCTTTGCCTTTATGGACTCAATCCATTTGCCGCTGGGATTTCTCCTACAGGACGAGAAATGGGGTACAAAAGATTTTATTCTACTCACAGTTGCTTCCCCTTTCTCCACGGGTTGGAGCGGCTACGTCTAATAATACTTTATTAGATTTTAGAAAATTAGTACCGATTATAGCCTCGTCCGGAAAATTCTTGCATATTATGAAGTTGGTAGGGAAAATCCTTTTATCTTTGGCCACATCTAGGCGTATTGAGCCCTTTGCTTCCAACCTATGCCCTGTGACACTAGTTAAACTGGGAATATTGAAATATTTCCGTCGCTTAATATACGCTGGTAATTTATTGAATACACGAGTTTATCATATAAACTGTCTTGCCAAAATCTACTATTGCCTTGAAGTAAATATTTGCACCACCAAAATCATTAAACATAGGTAATATATATTTATTATCGCTTAAAGACGGTACAACTACTGGATGGGACCTATAAAAAGTAGTGGCCTCCAGGGTCCCGGTTAATTTTTTGGGGGGCCTGATTTGTTTCCCTGTGCTTTGATTTGATAAGTCGGTGTTTGAAACTGGGACTCAGTAGGAACTTCTCTAGCTAGCTGATTGACTGTGGCTACTTCTGAGCAATTATTAAAAAACAAAATAGAAGAAAATTATCACTTAATCGAAGACTCAGCAACAGGGATTGATTGTGAAGTTTTATTTAATCTTGTTAAAATTTGTAATAAGTTTTCAATGTATTTTCAGTTTCGTGATTCATTTTATCAACAAATAAATGGGTTACCAATGGGAACAGCTTTATCCGGCCTACTGGCAAATATTTATGTCGATAACCTTGAAAATTGGGCATTAAATTATTATTTTTTAAAACATTTCTATTGGGGTCGTTACATTGATGACGTAATTTCACTTTGGAACTATGGGAAATTGTGCTTCGGGGTTTCCTAGATCATCTTAATAATTATGATAGAAATTTGCAGTTTACTCTAGAAATTGAAATTGAAAATAAAATGCCATTTTTAGATAAGGTAATTATCCGTAATACTAATAATTTGGATTTTACTGTCTATAGAACACCAACGCAAAACAATGGATATCTTCATTTTAATTCAAATCACCCCCCACAAGTTAAAAGAGCAGTTGTAACTTCTCTTATTGACCGTGCCCTGAACATATCATTAATCATTGATAAGTTAGTATTAATCAACATGATTCATAATAAGAATTAATTAAGCAATTATTAATTTGAAATTGATTATATACTTTCCAACTTTTGGAACTGTAACATGTGCGAATTGAATTGATTAATTATTTTGATTTTGGATTTTGTTTTTTCTTATAGGAAGTTTCGCCACAGAAATATTTTATTTTGATGAAATAAAAAAGAAAATGTTAGTCCAAAAAGGTGTCCGCTTTCATCTCTACATAAATACGGCTCCCTGTGGATTTGTAAGGTATGTGGCACATAATTGATTTTTTCCTTACTGGATTTAATTTCAAAACCGTTTCTTTATTGGAATAACTGGTCTGGAAGATACTCCTTGGTAAACATGCTGGGTAATGGAGGTTTCAGACCTATACCTAAAAAATTATATCTTGAGTATCTTGTAGACCATGGACATTACAGAGGCATACGATTTAAGTATATCTTATTTTATTTTCATTGTCATATTGTCTTAAGAAGCTTAAGTTTCAATCTTGAGAAATATCATACTTTCATACCTCAACCGTTATCTTAAAACTAAAAAGTATATCTGGAATAACTTGTTAATCATGGACATTTCAGATGCATTTGGTTAAAGTATATCAAATTTAAACGCTATTATTAGATCATTTTAAGAAATGGAGGTTTCAGACTTGAAAAATAACATACATTAACGTTTCTATTTGCATCTTATGGCTAAAAAGTATATCCCGAGTAACTTAGGGTCCATTGACGGTTCAGACGCATACGTTTAAAATTCGTTCCATGTTATTACTATCGATAGATTATTCTAAGAAACTTAGGTTTTACTCTTGAAAAATGAGATGGCTTCTAGTTTTCGTTGTTTTTTTTTGTTTTTTTTTGTAGGGGGGGGGATAGGGTCTAGGGGCGGAGACCACGAAGGACCATTCAATTCCTGTCATCTCCTAGAAAGTTTTACAATTTGCTTGAAAGGGTTAGTTCCACAGACAATTATCGTTTGGGCACAACAATCGTAATAAAATGAAAATGGCAAATTAATTGATCTTACTACGTCAACTGTGTAGAAAAAAAATCTGTGACAGATTTTTAGACAATCAAAGTACATGTGAAAAAAACTAAGCCTTTGCCAATATCATATCTATTGAGATATAACAAATGATTCAAATCCCAATAGAAACCGTTCGTAACAATGTTTTTATTGCTTCATCTGTGTTAGAAATTATTGATTTATAACAATCAAAATTTATTTGCAAATAAACAATGTCCTTGACAAGGTCATATCAATTAAGCTATAACACATTTTAAGTTTTTTTCTATCCCTTTAACAACCTCAGAAATTTTCATATCAATGGACAAAGGATATGCACTGACAAAACGATATTCAACGTCCGAAAAAAAACGTCCGCTAATAGCCCTTCATATAAAAGTGGATATACTTATTTGATAGGTAGTGCCCACCATAGTGAGGGGTTGGTAAAACTAATTTGTGTTTGGGGGAATGGTGGGCGTCTGGGAGGGGGGGGGCTAGTTGCTCACTAATCATTTTCGACTATTAAAAATGGTACTAGCCCTTTGAATTTCCATTCGAATGAACCTGTTTGAAGTTTTTACGACAGCGCCTTCTATAAAAAACCTTATATGCCCCAGGCCACAACTTAAAACCCTTGCCCCGAGGGTTGTGGGGGAGTGTCCTCCTCAAAAATATATTTTCTATTTGGAAATCTACTACGCTGAACAAAATTGATATCTCAAAATTTTGATTGGATGTGTTTGGGGGAATGATGGGCGGTGGGGGAGGGGGCTAGTTACCCTCCAATCAATTTGACTATTGAAAAGGTTACTAGCCACTCCAATTTCCAATTGAATGAGCCCTTTTTGAAGTTTCTACGACAACTCCATCGATACAAAGTGCCTGGGTGGAGAAAAAAAACACATTGTGCCCACATCGTTCATTACTTAGG